>JAVSCE010005946.1:0-62449 GCA_032199065.1 Smutsia gigantea | reverse complement strand
ACATCACAGTTCTGAAACTGCCTCCAGACAGGAAGCAAGGTGACAGCAGAGCTCACCTCAGCTTTTCTGTCTCTCTTGGAACATAGGTCCATGTCGCCTGTTGTCAAACATTTGCTGTTGTTTTATATACTGTGTCCAGCTTCCCAGCAAACGGAGAAAGGGTTAGTCCAACACCTGGCACTTCCTCGTGGCCAGAAGCAAAGTCTCAAAGTCTCCCTCTGTCTCTTGCTTCCCCTACACTCAGTTTCTCTTCATCACCTATGTGTTCGTGTGTGTTTTCTACAGACAAATATCAGTAAACCTCTCAGAAACATTGGCAATCTTCTTTTGTCATTAAATACAATTCCCCAGTCCCAAAATTCATAAATAGCACTCTGACAAATACACTTAAGAAAACTAGTCCGAAATGTCCTCCTCTTTCCCCTTAACACTTTGGGACTTCATAAAAAAGTAGGTGCTCAGCCATAGAGCCTGCCGTGTTGCCAGCCCTGGATGAGCTCCTGGCCCTGGCTTCCCTGGACGCTCACTTGCCTAGACATTTGTTTTGCAAATAAGGTTTGGTCTGTGCTCATGGCGTGGCCCCCCAGGCCCCTCCAGCTACGTCTGTGCTCCAGGGGAGATGACTTCGTAGGCACATCCAGAGCCCCAGCTCCCACTGATCCATAGTAAACCTCTAGCTGAATGGTGATACTAGAGATCTCCCACCTGTGACTCCACAGAACTACGTGCCCAAACTCCCAGGATTCCATGAAAGCATTTACATTTCATGTGAGATTGACTGATTTTCTGTATAGCCCAGAACCCCATGTTAACCACCTTTCTCAGCTTTAATCAAGGTTCCTTTCGTGGGAACAGTTTTCACTGCCTGAAATATTCACAGCAATTTCTCAGGCTGCTTTTTCTTTTATATACGGAATGTACTGCAGGCTTCACCCACAATTTTAAGTTATGATTGAACTTAGCATTCTACGCTTTTGAAGTGTTGGTTAAATATTCTAAGAACCATTGCATTGTTAGACTGTTTCATTTTCTTTTTGTTTCCATCAGCACTAGCAGTTGATAATCTTTGGGGAACCACAATTTACAGAAAAACGGAGTTGATCACTGTGAGTCAGTCAGTGAACTTCTGGAAAGTATAAACCAACAAACTGTTTTGACACATGGCCCATGGGAACATATAGCCCGCCAGCAGCTGCTCACTGGCCCTCCAGCTAGGTGACTCCCCTTTGTAGATACACTCAGAATCTGCAGGTTACAAACACATCCTAGGTAACATAGTAATGTGTGCTGGGCCCTCTCTGTGACCAATGAAGAATGACCCAGGAACGCTAATACTGAAATTCCCCAAGAGTGCATCCTGCTTATCACCAAATGTTTCATCACGAGCATGGCCCCAACTCAGTAGAGTCATTCAATATTTGCCTGGCAACTTATTTAATGGCTTTTAAATATCTCATTATATAGAGGTGCCATGTGTTAACCACTCCTGTACTCTCGGGACATTTCAGTTGCTTAATCCCTTCTAACTCAATATTCTCATCTGCAAAAATGGGGAAAATAAGCAGAAATGCTCTACCTCTGCCATCTCAGAGACATGAGGTGGAGACAAGCCGAGAGAGATCGGTGTTACGGAGGGGATTCGCTGGCTGTCAGACCATTTCAGGACTCCCCGTGTAACCCCAGGGCAGGGGCCCCGCTAAGCCTGGCTGTGGTACCACCTTTGTCCAAACTGATACCAGTTAGCAAATGGTTTTCCACGTTCAGTGAGGGGCTGGGTTCTCAAGCCCCCTGCAGCTTCTCCCCACCCTCACTGCTGACCGGCCCCTGCCATCCCACCCCAGCTGGCACGTATTGCCTCTGTCCTAGTAGATGACCCAAAGTATAATCAAAAGTGGTGTGCCAAGTTCAGGGATACAGAATCGAAGACTCAAAGTGTTTTCCTGAGAGAAGATGAGTAATACTCTGGCTGCATCTATGCCATAGAAAATAGGAGAACAAAATAGTTTCATGGCCACCAGGGGGTCTTCATTCATGGCAGAACCTGTGTTTACAGTTCTCACTCATGTGAAGTATGCTGTCCGAGGTGCCAGGGGGCGACGAGACCCTGTTTTGCACAAGGCCAGGGTGGCTTCCGCAGGCCACCAGGCTGTCTCCCCAGCGCCGCCTGCGCCCTGACCATCACGTTTGGAGGGATGAGGACCGTCAGGCTCTTTTTGTGATTCTTTCTGGAGGTTCAGCCCAAACTCCTGCATATTTGTTTCTCTAAATGCAATTATTCTACAGGCTCATATTATACTGAATTACACATCTCACAATATTCGAAATGGCTCATTTGTTCTGGGAATTACATGCCTCTAATTTTATCACAAAATGCTGACAAGCAGCAGAAGGGTCATGAAACACGGCACACCCCAGCCATAGTCTCCAGGCGGCAAAGCGAGATGGCACGTTTAAACATTGCCACGGTGCCAGCCAAGGGAAATGCATGGGAGCAGATGCTATTCGGCATAATAATGATTTGCATTTGTGCCACTCACTTCTCCAGAGAGCTTTACTGGAAATGCTGCCACCTTTGGGCTAACTTTGGGCTTACAGCTTGAAGGACTCCTTTGGTGCCTGACCTCTCCCAAATGGCTCTTTTGCCACTGACAGTAAAGTACTTAAGAAACAGCAGCGGCCCCCTCTGCTCTGCCGCAGGGGACGCCAGGGGGTGCCACCCAGATGCTCCCTCGGGACTGCAGGGCGTCCTTCCCCCTCTGCTGGGACCTGCAGACAGACATCGCTTCACTGTCACTCCCTCTGCCAGTCGCCCTCCAGGGACAAGCTCCTTCACCCCATCTCCCCACTGGGGGCAGGGACGCTCGCCCCTATGGACCAACGGGTGTGGGAGGGAAAAGGCCCTCAGGGTAGGACCCCCCTGAACGTGCACCTGCATGAGGCCCCCTGCAGACCCCAGCGCCAGCTGTCCTCGGCCGGTCCCGCTCTCGGCCTTCTGCAGGGGGTGACCTGGCAAGTGTTCCTTGACGGACTCCTGCAACCTCACCTCCACCTCGGAGCACCCGACCCCTTTCCATCAATTTGGACTTCAAGGCTGCTGACATCTAGCCCCGCCCTCCCCAAGCGCAGATGTTTAATAAGGCCGACTTCTCTCTCCCTCATTCATTCCATATTCATTCCTGCTTCTGTGCCTTTTCATTCTCATCCAACATGGGGGAATTGCCCTAAATATTAATTGCTAAGCATAAGAATGATGAACACAATAGCAAAAGACAGCTCAGAGGTCCCTCAGAGATCGATATGGGTGAGAATGGAACTCACGCAGATGGCAGCCAGTCTGATGGAAGAAGAAAAACTACCGCGACAGCTGCTTCTCGAAGAGATGCAGGTGCTGCCGAGAGATCAGCGGGACCTGGGGCCCAGCCTGGATCGCCAAAAAGGAGCAAAACCAGAAAACAGGCCAAGAAAGAAGGAAGCGGAGAGGCTGGGAATGTCCTGGGGGAGAGGAGGATGCAGCTGCCCCCCTGGGCACCGGCACTCCCCCGCATCCGCCGGCCAGTCTCCCATCCCATCAAGGGCAGTGTCTGCGGTCTTGAGAAGTTTTCCACGTCTGATGTCCGATCATGGATTGGCTTTCGCGGGGAGGGAAAGGGGCACAGGGATTATTAGACACTTCCACATCTTACTTAGTTCTCAACGCCACACTCAGCTAGGTGAGTCGGGTGAGCTGGCCAGGATCCCAAAGCTCCTAACCGTGAATCTGTGGATGGCAAGTGCAGTAGCCTTTCTCCTGAAGCACAGCGCCTCTGAAATACCATGAGGTGGGTGCTGACTAGCACGGTGACTGAAACCATCATTTAAATGAGAGGATTAAATCGTAATAGTGACATTTCAAGCAACTTGCAAGTTTTATTTCACATTAAACAAATGCAAATCTGTCATGATCCTCCTTCAAAAATGCTTAAAACTGAATTTAGCTCTTACAAAAGCCAAGTTTCCAAAACCAATGACTATAATTCAAAACTCTCATCTTAGTTACATTTTCTTGAATGTGCTCAGACTTTCAGATGGTTTTTCCTGGGACAACCATTAGCCCAGGGTTGAGCTAGCACATGAGCGGGGCTCTGGGCTGTACCGATCCAGTAAGAGTCCTACATTATGCTAGCTATTGAACAGTGTTACAGTAGATACAAATTTCAGCCAGCAGAACAAAGGCTGTTAGCACTTAGTAAAATAGGGAAATAATTAGTCAGTTGTGAAATTGATAAACAGGATTATTGAACAGAATTAGTAATTTCCATTTTAAGCTCTGGTATCAACTCTACTGTCCGATGTAATTTACAGTGAAGGGCAAGAGCCCAGGAAGAAGAGTTCATCCGTAGACCTACCAGTTTTCATAATAAGTGTTCAGATGTGGCTCTTGGAAAATTACTGAAGTAGAACACATAAGTTTCATTGAAAATATATTGTATATGAGGATTTTCTGAAGTGCTCATGAGAAAATACAGATGCTGGAGCCCACCACAGACATGCTGCCTAGACCATCAGGGCAGAGCCAGGCACCTGCTTTTTAACAAGTTCTCCAGAAGAACCTGCTGGAGAGCCAGGCTTGAGACGCCCCCATCATCATGGATGACATCATGGCTGGGAAACATTGCTTCTCTGCCGTGTTGAGCTTTTTCCTGTCCTAAGAATTCTGTACACTCTTCCAGGAAGCTGTCTTGTATCAGTGGGGAAGAAAAATGGCCATTGTAAAAATTACATGCCAATCACAGTCAATGCCCAAACCCTAAGAGACACCCTCATAGGCCTCCACTCAGCAAAGCGCTCTACAGGTGAGAGTGCCACGAGCTTGCCGGCAAGACGGTCCCAGCTGAAGACCTGTCGCGGACTCACCACCGGCACATCTGAGTCCTGAGTCACACCCAGGGGCTGGGCAGAGTTAGACGTATTTCAGTATGTGATTAGGGCTCGGCAGTATCAACTTCTATTCCCTTTTGTAAAAGTAAGAAATTACTCAATAATTAAATGACTGTCCAGTTTGTAAGCACAATTTACAAAACAAAATTCTTAGAGTCATTATTATCTATTTTAATTATTATAATGAATAGGAGAGCACATCACTTGAGGAGAAACAGTGAAGAAACGGCTCTCCAGTTCTGTGCATAGTAATTTGATTATTAGTGGTTACGTGAGCTGCTATTCTTACTGAACGCAGCCATGTATCTTTGCAACACCTCCCCATGAGTGAAAGCTTCTGAAATTCTAATCACTAAGTTTTTAGTGTTCTTGATGACATTAGGGTCAGTTTGCCTGTTTAGTCTGCTCTCTTCAACAAAATGGGGGCCAAGTAAGCATCTTTTAACTATATCGAAATTATACAAAAAAGAAAGAAAAATTCCTACTAAGTATCACAAGGTCATTAAATATTTTGTCTCTTTCCAAACTTCGGTGCTAATTGTGTATAAATCCTCAACAGAAACTCAAAATCAATGATCTCTCTCTCTCTCTCCCTCTCCCTCTCTTATCTGGCTTTCTTTCTGCCTATCTCTCTCTGTCCCTCTCTCTCTCTATATATATATATATCTCTGAATCTGTCTGTCTATCTCTCCCTCTCTGTCTGTCTTTCCCTCTCTGTCTCTCTGTTTTCTCTCTCTCCTTCTCTGTCTACCTGTCTGTCTTCCCATCTATCTCTCTCTGTGTCTGTCTCCCCCTCTCTGTCTGTCTCTGTCTCTTCCTCTGTCTGTCTCTCTGTCTCCCTCTCTCTTTCTGTCTCTCCCCCTCTCTCAGTCTGTGTCTGCCTCTCCCCCTCTCTCTCTCTGTCTCTCTGTCTATCTCTCTCTGTCTGTCTCTCTGTCTCCCTCTCTCTTTCTGTCTCTCCCCCTCTCTCAGTCTGTGTCTGCCTCTCCCCCTCTCCCTCTCTGTCTCTCTGTCTATCTCTCTCTGTCTGTCTCTCTGTCTCCCTCTCTCTTTCTGTCTCTCCCCCTCTCTCAGTCTGTGTCTGCCTCTCCCTCTCTCTCTCTGTCTCTCTGTCTATCTCTCTCTGTCTGTCTCTCTGTCTCCCTCTCTCTTTCTGTCTCTCCCCCTCTCTCAGTCTGTGTCTGCCTCCCCCTCTCTCTCTCTGTCTCTCTGTCTATCTCTCTCTGTCTGTCTCTCTGTCTCCCTCTCTCTTTCTGTCTCTCCCCCTCTCTCGGTCTGTGTCTGCCTCTCCCCCTCTCTCTCTCTGTCTCTCTGTCTATCTCTCTCTGTCTGTCTCTCTGTCTCCCTCTCTCTTTCTGTCTCTCCCCCTCTCTCAGTCTGTGTCTGCCTCTCCCCCTCTCTCTCTCTGTCTCTCTGTCTATCTCTCTCTGTCTGTCTCTCTGTCTCCCTCTCTCTTTCTGTCTCTCCCCCTCTCTCAGTCTGTGTCTGCCTCTCCCCCTCTCCCTCTCTGTCTCTCTGTCTATCTCTCTCTGTCTGTCTCTCTGTCTCCCTCTCCCACAGTATCTCCTTTCTCAGGCCCGACCCCCCCAGCCGTGGGTCCTCAGGAATGGGGGCCGGAAGGGAAGGACTGCCATGGGTGCTCAGCCAGAGTCACTGTTCTTACGGCCAGAAGGACCACACTGGCATCATTAAGGTAAAGGCAGACACCATCCTGTTTCCATAAGAGACCCTGGTAAGCCATGGGCTTCCCTGGTTCAACAATAGTTTCTCTGATTCTACTTCCTCCTCGGATTTGAAAGGTTCAGGCTGACACTGTCGAGGATCTGATGGTTTAGGTGATTGTCCTCCTCATTCAGGTCTCAGCTGGGTAATTCAGTTGACATACTTTTAACCAAAATTTTGGACTCCAGACCCCCTGTTTCTATCAGAGTGATCACCTAGAGCCGGGTTCAGTCTCCCCATCCCTGTCTTGGCCAACATCACAGACATTCATCACCTGTCTGAGTCAGTTTCTTATAACAGGTTTAATTCATCATCCTCTCTCCCAGGACTATCTATAACTCGAACCATAGCTTACAACACCCATCAGGGGTTCTCAGTCTTACATCTTAACCCATATGGAAGAGTTAGTCTCATTCTCTCACAAACACATAGGATACAGGAGTAGCAGGTGCTTTCTGTTTCACATAGAAGCGGGCAGATTCAAGCTTCATCCTAGGAGTTCCTAATCACAAGGTGGCTCCCTGGACCCTAAAATAGTCTGTCTTCTCCCTGACTTTTCAAAACCCCATAAGAAAGGATAGGTCCTTCCCTTAAAACTCAGATACGCAGAAGGTCTGCTTGCCCATACAGAACCTTCACAGAATTGGCCAATGATGCTCCACTAGGGCAGAGGTGGTGCCAAGGGCATCCCCATGCTCTGGAACAGCCCACGAGGACGGGGCTTGGAAGTGAGTCTGGTCTGGATTCAGCCCACACGCTGCCCCCTTGGCCAGGTGCCCTTGCCCGGGGCACAGCCCGCACAGCCAGAAGTGCTGCACCAATCCCCACCACCCCCCCTGCTGCTAGGAGGCAGAGGCACTGACTGAGATCCAGACAGGGAGAATGCCCTTCAAAAGCAGCGTTTGAAAGCATAAAAGGAAGAGCAAGATAAAAGGGCAGATTGATATTTGAGAGAAAAAAGGGACATATGGGAGGAGAGGGGGAAAAGAATCAAAAAGACAAGACAAACCTTCATCTGCTTGATAACGTAACACACGGAGTTTGGCCTGCTGTGAGAATGAGAGCCTCTTGCAGGAGACTGGGACTAATTTCTTTGCATCCCTAAGATACCACTTGGAGTTTTACCCATAGCAAGTCTTCAATAAACTTCTGGGTGATAGAAGAAAGGAGGGGTGACTAGCCAGTTTCCATGAGCCTACAGGGTTAAATTAAACTATATCTGGTTAAAACCGGTATCTGTGTGAATATGTTCCACAGGCCATTTACTTGGTAATTCCAGTTTAAATGGACCATCCGTTTCAATGATTCAAATATTGGATGGGAAATACACACATGCAGTGCAGTACATTAGATAAAGAAGGATACTAACAAATCCTTATAACTAATACTTAAAAGACAAAGAGAAAAAAATAGCTCTGCCTTCCTCAGTTTCACCAAAGACCAGGGAAGAGAGCTAAGCATAAAGGTAACCTGGCTACTGGGTTTGGTTTCTTGAGCATACTGATCTACTTTTAACAGTGATGGTAAAGGACATTAGATAAATTTGCCAGAAAACACCAAAATCTTCAAGTATTTGAACAGAACACACACACAACTAAACATTTTACAGAGTTACAGAGTGTTGTTGTCTTGTCATAAAATCTCTTATAAACTCCAGCTGGACTAAATGTCTCCCTAGGGACACACAAAAAAATAATAATAATAAATTTGACTCTAAGACTAAGCTTAGGATTTAAATCTGCAACAGGACTACTGGTCCAAAGACATTTATTAATAAAGCTTCACAAACTGTTGGGCTAAATGTTCATGAGCAAGAACTGCAGCTCTAACAGTAGATTTTCCTCCTCGGGATCAAGAAGGTGTAACAAAAATGAAGCATTCCACACATTTCATAAGTAACATCAAGGGACTCTGTCATTTGTTGCAATTAAGATACTTGTGCTAAGTTCTCCCTGGCATAAAAATGCTTATCAGAAACCATATACCAGAGCGGGAAATTGAAAAAAAGGGTTTTATTCTACATAGTTCAAAGCTGCCTTAGAGACAGAATTACAGAACGGCAGCTTGAGGAGTCCACAACCACCCTCCCAGAAAAACAACCATGTAATTAGTGAAAGCTACTTTTTAACACAATCTTCTGAAGTCTCGGGAAATTGTCTTAAGGGCATTGAGCAAATGGAGAAACATCCAGCCAAGAAAACCTACCAAATCTCAGTAAAAACAGTGAGTCTGTGGAATTTGCACCCCCAGCTCTCTGTAACCCTAGTACAGGTGCTCTGCCTTAAGCAGGCACAGCCAGGAAGACAGGGCTCCCTCTCCACCTGCTTCCAGTCAAGGGCTACAGTTTCTCTAGGGAGAGGTCACTGGCACTTGTCATACCCCCAGAGTTTCAGGCAGGCAGGGCTGAAAGGATGAGACTCTATTCCCCTGCAGCCCTACCTTATAGGGCAGAATGTCTATCCCAGGTACAGGAAGCCAACAATACTGAGCCTGGCTGCTTCCTCCCCCGCTCATTCATAGGAAGAAGTTCCACACCAGGAATGCAAGCCCAGAAGACCAGGGCTTACCATCCCAACCCAGTACCTGCTCATACAGCGGTTACCCCAGGAGAAGCACACCAGAAAGTGAATGCATTAAACAGTCCAATCAAAAGACAGAGATTGTTAGACTGGATTTAAAAAAAAAAAGTAAGACCCAATGATATGCTATCTACAGATGACACTTTAGATTCAGAGATGCACAAAGATTGAATAAAAGGATTGAAAAATATATGGAAACAGTATCCACGAGAGAGGTTGGCCACTTATATCCATAAGTGGCTATATTAATATTAGACTAAATGGACTTTAAAACAAAAAATTTTGCTAGAATTAAAGGACAATTTTCAATGATAAAAGAGTCTATCCACCATGGAATTATAACCATTATAAACATATATGCACCTAACAAAAGGGCTGAAAAATACATAAAGCAAAAAACTGGCAGAATTGAAAGAAGAACTAGGCAATTCAACAGTAACGGTTGGAGACTTCAATTCCCCACTTACAATAATGGTTAGAACATCTATGTTTTTGCTAGATTCATTCTAGATTCACTCTATCTGTGGCTTAGGATGCTGTGAGAACTTCCTTAGGATCCTCAGGGGAACAGTGAGGGGACTAAAGAAAACACAGAGAGAGACAAATGGAGGTGAGAGACAAAAAAGGGAGAGAGAGAGATGGAAAGTTCAAGTAAATAGGTAAATTACCTTAATATAACAATTGTTCTTTATGACTCACATAACAGCAAATGTGCACAGCACATGGGTCCTTGACATTATCAACACTACATGAAAACAGTATGAATTCTTTGAGTGTAGGGTTGCCAAATAAAATACAGGATGCCCAGTTAAATTTTAATTCTGGAAAAACAACAAACAATTTTTTAGCATAGGCATATAAAAAATACACTGAAAACTTATTTGTTATTTACATGAAATTCACAGTTAACTAGGTGTCGTGTCCTGTATTTTCATTTGCAAAATCCAGCAACCTTATTTGAAGGTCTGTACATGAGATAGCACTGGTACTCAGCATAGGAAACACACTAAGCACAGATGCAACTCTGACTATAATGAACAAGTCTAACACCAGAATAATTGGATGCTGAGCTGTTGGGATGTTAGACTCTTGATCTTATGAAAGAAGTGTTGAACCTAAGAAAAGAGTAGGTTTTGGCAGTCAAGGGGGAAAAGGAACACCAGAATTCTGGTAAAAGGAGCACATTATTCAACAGAGCCTGCTAATAATTATTATAAGTACCATGGGATGCAGACAAGGGATGGGGAACAGGGGAGGCAGATATGCCCCAACTGAGAAAGTGGACCTGAAGGCAGAATAGAAAGTCATGCACAAGTGAAATATGGGAAGTGTGCAGGATATTATTTGAGCAAGTGAATAGAAAAAGTCAAGGACATCTTTTCAGAGGAGGAGGAATTTGGTGCCAGACATGGGAGATGAGAGGGGAAAAGCCACACCCACTGGGCAGCAAGAAGCAACATGGTAGCACCATGTCCACTCATTCAGCACTTTCAGCTTTCAGCAGCTCTTTCACAGAAGGCAAGACCTGTTCCCATTCTGTTGTATATCCTCTGCTCAGCAGGACTGGTGGGGACAGTTGGGTGGGTTGTACATAGCAAAATGCTAAGGTCACCATTCACATCACGGTGCACTGCCTACAGCTACATGACGCAAATTGGAAAACCAGGGCCCAGAGGGCACAGGTCAGAGATTAAGTTACAGTTAACAACCAAGGAAATATTAGCAATTGAGGTCTAAAACTTCTTTCATAAGGCCAAGATGCTAGCCCCACCTCCAACTGCTCAGCATCCAGCTGGTCCAGTGTTAGAGCTGTTTATGACACTCAGAGCTGCACCTATGCTTAATTTATCTCCTGTGCTGAGTGCCAGTGCTATCTCATGTACACATAAACCAGTAAAAACTTTCTGGAAGAAAAGTTAGCAGTAGGTAAACAAGAGCTTTAAATCTTTGGAGCCAGCAATTCCTCCACCTCTGGGAATTTGGCTTTATAAAATAAATAATCGTGAGTGTGTACAAAGATTAACAAACCAGGATGGCCATGCCTCAATGCTTCTAATAACAGAAGAAATGCCCCAAAATTGGGGATTAATTAAAACCATTCTAAATATTTTAGATAGAGGGCATTTAATACAAGAAACTGGTTTCCAGCTATTCTGTCTCCTAAATAATTAAGCAGGGAATGGCTGATTGGTGAGGTGAATCAAGGCCCATTTCCTCACCCCATTTCAGAACAACTCTGAAGGGTCATCCCAAAACCAGAGCTGGTTTAGAATCTGACAGGAGCAAGGAGAATACAGCCGGACAGTATCGCGAGGGTGCTGGATCACGGGAACAGAACACAAAAATCAAGAGAGAATTCTAGCCCACGATAGAGAATCTGATACCCTAGCAAGGCCCTAGGAAATGATGCTAACATGCTGCTGGAGTGGCACTTAGCATGAACCATTGCTTTCTCCATGTTTCTGGGGGAAATGCAACTACCAGAACTACCATGACAGGTGAGGTGTAAGAGAGCAAAGGACTCAGAGACCTGGGTGCACCAGAGGGAGCTACTTCACAGACAAGCAGACCCACCATGTTTATGCTCCATGGGAGGACTGGAGGAGCACAGACAATAAATAAAATTGAGTTAAAACTGACCTGGTGCAAGGGCACAAGCGTAGCTGTGGAGCTACATGGTAGCTGCCTCTAACGCCAGGGCTGATTGTCACAGGGGCCCTTAGCAACAGGGGTGAGTGACATTAAGGTGGGCCCATTGTCATAATGAGCAAAAGGTCAGGATGGCACCCAGGGGCCTGACCTGTACAGAACTATGGGAATATTAACAGATTTAACAGATTAGGACATCCCTAGTAGAGATAGAGATGGGCCCCTAAATACAGGATTCTTCAATCTATACAAATCAAAAGAAATCAAGCATGGTTGACCAGATGGCTGAGGGCAACTGCCCAACAAATGCATTACCCTGTTTTCTCACTGAGTCTCTTCTCAAACTTCAAACACATTGAATAAAAGGAGGTGAGTCCCCAGGGGAAAGGACCTGGCAACACCATGGCAAGTAGACCCAGGACTGATTCCCCTAGTCCTTCCCCAAAGGGACCTTCAGCCCTGCTGTCCACACAGTCCCAGGTTGTCTAACAGTCTAGGAATTTCCGATATAAATATGGCAGCTGTCCTGGATATATTCCATTTGGCTTTCCAGACCCACTCTCCACTCTGCTTTCTGCTCCGGAAGTCTGACTTACGTGAATTTCATCAGTGGGCTCCCTCACCCTCTGACTTCCAGTTGGGTTCAGTCAATGAGGTCCCACAGCAAGAGTTCAGAAAGAGAAAGGCCAATGAGGACAGGCTGTTGTTAGTCTCCTAAATCCATCCCTGCAAAATTGCTTCAATTTGAATACATCCTCCACCCAGCAGTCACTGATTTCCTAAAAGCAGCCTTCATCAGAGTGACTCGGGTTCCAGGTCCAGGTAAACTGTTCCCTGCCTTTGTGCATCAGACCTAAGAGTGACAACGGCTCTTCCCCTTGTGGCCCCCTTTACCCGAGCCAAACCTTCAGAGTTCCGCTAGCAGATCAGCCTCCAACTACCCTAACTGGAGTGTGTCCCTTCCTTCTTGTTGGAGCCCTGATGGTGAGCAGCCCAGACCACCTCATCAGGAGCTTTCAAGGAGCTTCCGAACAGGTGGGAGCGGCCTGAGCCGCACCTGAATCAGCCTCACAGTTATTTACTGCCCACCTCTTAATTTACCCTGAAGTCCAGCCACCGTTTCTCATTCTGCAGGAACAGCATGATCCCAGAGCAAAGTCCTTTTGCAGCAGGATTGATTGGAGGTCATTAATCCAGCTTTATATAAGAGAATACCAATAACACAACATAAAGCATTACTTTTAATTAACAAAAGTAATTAGAACTAATTAAAAAACTCTCACATTTGTCAAAGAGCCATTTCACCTTAATTGCTAGGTGTGCTAAATAGGCCATCAAAAACAAATTTAAATGAAGAACACAGATAGAAGAGAGGCAGCAAATATATCTGTGACAGCAGACAGGCAGACATGCTCCTCTGCCTCAAACATGCAAAGCTGCATGCCACGCGCATCAAGCCAATGCCCACCCAGAGGCTCACTGGAAGGTGTCATAAAACACAGACCGTGGAGCTAGGTTAGAAATATAAAGTAAGCAAACTAGCATTTTGACATGGGGAGGTAAATTCCTTCTGGAAAATTATGGAATCCACAACTGAGGACTTACTCAGCGTCTCCTTTCCTGTGATCAGCAGGAACATGAAAGCCGCATTGCCCTCCATCTGCCTGTGGAGATGCCTCTTATAATACGGGCGATTTTCAGTGTTCAGGTGGATGGCTGAGTTTGGTGTCATAAACACACTCAGTCAGAAAGCTCAGTAAAGGGGGTCATAACTAGGCAGGGTTTAATGGAACAGGTAGAATTTATGTCACACCTTGAAATAGGAGTAGGAAATGTTTTGAACAAGAAGCCAGAAGAGCCAAAAGAATAGCATAAACAGAGGCTCAGAAATTGGAACCGAAACCAGTTGGTCTTACACGTGTTTACTATTGGCTGGTGTTTAGTGATGTTGTAAGATATGTTGGTTTGAAGAATTCCTTTTGGAATGAGTTGTTCCCCATAAGGGAGCAACTGAATATTCTCAACTAGGTAGGTTACACAATGCTCCGGGTGTGCTACTCCAACAGGCCCAGGGGCGGGGTGGCTGTTCTCTGAGCACCCATAAACAAAGACTTCTCTAATTCTCCCAGAATCATCCAGCTGCCAGAGGACAAGCCTGCCAACATTAATGTAAACATGTGATCTTCCAGAAGTTACTTCAGCTCAGAATAGCTATATCCGAGGCAGGCGAGAGAATGGTAAGTTACCAGTTTACAGAAGACATGGAGGTATGAACATACAAAGTTCTTTACATGCCTCACACAAATAAATCACTGAGATATTATTGCTGAGCTGCTATAACCTTGCTCACAGAAGGGCAAAGTTTGGAGGCATTAAGCTCCGTTTCACTGGCTGGTTTTAATGAAAGTGAGAAGATTCAAGACTTCATTATTTTGAAAGCACTAATATTACAAAAGGTCTTGAATTGATGTCACCATCCCAAATGACAAATTTCTACCCTCAGGGATTTTGAATCTTTCAGGACCTCTGCAATTAAAAGCAAGTGTGAGGCAGATGTTTGGTTGGGGGACTTCACCAATAAATAATAAAGTGACGTGTACCTTAAGATTTAAAGTCCAGGATTCAACAATTTCTAACTCTGAATGATGAGACAAAGTTCATGCATTTCCATATCACTACAATCCTAAGGCAAATTCAGAGACCCAGGAAAAATGGAAAAATAAAAAGGGTACCAGGAGGTGGGAGTTGCACACATATCTCAAAAGAGCTGCCAAGTTCTATTTATCACACCTCAAGCCCAGGAGTACCTTCTAGTGGTTGACAAAGGGAGTTGGTAGGGGATGGTACCTACCCCAAGGGAACATCTGGAAATATTAGGGGGGTTTATTATTTGTAAAAAAATTGTGGGGAAACTTGTACCAGTGTGTTGGAAACTAGACATTTTGAAAGACACAGATAGACCAATCCAGTGAGGGCTTCCCTCCCCAGAATACCAGTGGCAGTCCACTGAGAAACGCCATTGTTGCAGCTCTGACTCAATTCAGCTGAGGAATCTTAAGACCAATACTCTTCTTCCTGCTCACTTTAGCCTCAAAAGTTTTATACCACAGGAAAGAGAGCAGAGTGGAGGGAGCCCCCTGGTATGGATATTGTTTTGCTCACTGACTAACTGTAATGTTATTCTCTTAGCCGAGATTCAAGGAATTTAATAGGATTTTATACAGCCCCTTCTAGTTTGAGCCCAATCAGATCAGAGTTTGACCAAATCAATTCTTCCTAAACTTTATAGATTAGAAGTACCTAGGGGTATGATAGCTAATGAGGATGGAGTTTCTTTTTGAAATGATGAAAACATTCTAAAATTGACCATTGTGGTAGCTGCACATATTTGTGAATATCCTAAAACCACTGAATTATACATCTTGATGGAGTGAATTGTACAGCGTGTGAATTGTATCTCAATAAACCTGTTTTTAAAATAGAGGAAAAATTAAGACATTCTTAGAAGAACTGAAACTGAAAGAGTTTGTTACTATCAGACCTGTCCTATAAGAAATATTAAAAACAGTCTTTCAGACTGAAACAAAAGGACATTTATAGTAACTCAAATCCACATAAAGAAATAAAGAACACCAATAAAGACAACTACATGGGTAAATATAAAAGACAAAATAAATAAATTTTTATGCAAATCTTTTTTCTATTTGGTTCAAAATACAACTGCATAATGTAATCATTATAAATCTCAGTGAATCAAGATTTAATTTGTGAAAATAACAACATAAAAGAGGGGTAGGGCTATATAGGAGTGGTTTTTATGTACTAGTAAAGCTAAATTGGTATTAGTCTGAACTATATTGTTATAAATTGAGGTTAATAGTAACCCCCAGGGCAATCATTAATAACTCAAAAACATATAGCAAGGGAAATGATAAGAGAAAATTCTCCACAGGAAAAAAAAAACACATATTTAACACAAAAGAAAGAAATATTGAAGAAACTGAGGACCAAGAGAGCATGACATAGAAGACAAATGCCAAGATGGCAGATTTACCTCCTGACTTATCAGTAATTCCATTAAATGGAAATGGATTAAAATCTCATCTTAAAAGGCAGATTAGGCTAGCAGAATGGTTCATATACCATAATCCAACTAGATACTGTATATAAAAGACACAAAGGGCTGGAGGTAGATAGTGAACATATCTGCTCTCATCCTGAACATACGCTTTTCATCTTCCAAGAGGAGATGTGTGATGGTCACTCAGCAAAGGGGTGTCCATTTCCCATCATATTCACTATCAGTCAAGAAAAAGGAAAAAACACACCAACCTCCTGTTTGACATTCCCCTAGAGATGCTAACAAACTGCTAAGTGAACTTACAAGAAATTAAAGAACAAAATAAAAAAGCAGCAAACTGACTCCAACAATGTGTAAAAAAATTATGTACCTCATAGCCAATAAAGTTTTGACAGAAAGTCTTAGAAAGTCATTCATAACATAATTTACCACTTAATAGACAAAAGGGGGAACATATATGATCATCATTATGTGAAGAAATATATTTATAAAATTAAATTCCATTAATTGTTTTTCAAATAAAAATCCCTTAGGAATCTACTAATAGAGGAGAAATTCCTCCAACTTGATAAAACGTGTATATATAGATGTGGGAAAGAAGTATCTCTTTGCAATCAAATAATATTTCTGGTCACCACTTCTATTCAACATTACATCAGCCAGGGCAATAAGAAGAGAAATGGAAATAAAAGTTATAAATATTAGAGGAAGAAACAAAATGTTCCTTATCTGCAGAATCATCCATCAGACCTGTCCTATATGAAATATTAAATGATTGTCTACATTGTTTGGCATAGTTTGTTAAAAGACTATCTTGGATTTCCTATGTACATATTCCAAGTTTGTAAACAAAAGGAGCAGTATTCTGGATCTTGATAAGAATTCAGGCCTAAGAGCACAAAATTGGGGAAAGAGCGTTGCATTTTTTAATGTTAAATGCTATAATTCACAATTGATAATGTAATTAATGACTAACAACAACAACAACAAAAAAGAGCAGCAATATTCATAGGCCAGAAATGATGGAAGATAATGGTGAACTAAATGGAAATATTATGACACTTAGGGTGCCTCTCAGACTAAAACAGGGCAAGCAGACTAAATGTACATAAATACATAGGATACTTAAGCAAAGAGTCTTAACAAATTTAATAATATGTATCATACTTTAGTATAACCAAATTTTCAGGATTTCTAGAAAAAATACGATGAAAACATTAAATGACAGAATCTATGGGACCTAGTTAAAGCAGAGCTCAAGGGCACTTCATAGATTTAAGTATCAATAATGATATAAATATTTATCCCTCAGGGTCCCAGCTGAAAAGAGACAACACATTCAAACAGCGTGATTCCCTCTTTCTAATTCAGTGGAGTTTAATGGGGCGAGCTGGGGTTACTGGCCAAGGAGAACAAGAAGCTGTTACCAAGCCCAAGCAAGAACATCAGGAAAAGAGAATAGTCACTGTGGGTAAAATTGTAACATTTCCAGAGTATCTTGCCTGGCTTTAGTGCATTGCATATCCTCAAGGGTGGAGAGAAGTTCATCTTCATGTCAATGGATAATTACCTGGGCAACTGAGGGCGTGTCTGAACCTGAGAGTTTAAGGGGAGGGGCTGGCTTGCTTGCTGGCTTGCTTCTTCTGGAGCAGGGGAGCAAGAGACAGTGGTGGACTGCAGTTTGTAAGCAATAAATGGGTTTTAACTTTTATTTCTCCCTTTGACTGATTTTGGTTTTTAGAGGTATTTTGCCCTGGGATTTCCTCTCCCCTGACTTATATCTGGCAGCAGTCAGCAGGGTGCCTCTGAACCCGAAATCTGTCATAATGGGTGCGACCTTTGGGAGGGCTGCTCCTGTGGATGGTGGGGAGGCCCCAGTGGATGCAGCAGCAGAGGGTGCCGCTTCACCTGTTATCCCCCCAGCTGTGGGGCTTCCAGCTTGGGAACCCCTACTGGGGAACTGGTCTAGGGTAAAGTACCTCCTAGAGGGGTGGGGCCTTCCCCAGAGCTGGGGAAGGGTAGAAACACTGGAAGCTGTCCTCAGTGAGTTGGAAGACTGCTTGGAGACCTTAGGGGGCCATGTAGCAGCTGGCATTGTGGGGTCTCTTTTCATCCAAATAGTGGAAAATATTATACAGGAGAAAAAGAGGATTATCAAGAGAGTTAGCAAGGAGAAAGAGGACTTAGGTGGGAGAGAGACTTCAGCATCACTCGGAGGAGCTGGGCGATAACCTATGGGATGCTGTTAAAGAAGAGAGACAGTTACTGAAAAGACAGGTCACGCTCCTAGAAGACTTCTTAGGGGCAAGGGGGGAGGCAGCAGGAAAAGCCGCATTGCAGAAGGCCATGGGAGAGAGGGAGGGGGAGGAAAGAGTGGCGCCTTCAGCCCCAGAAATGGTGGAGAAGGAGCCGTTGGTGGAAGAGGCCGAGGGGGAAGAGGAGGAGGCAAGGCCATTGGTGGATCTGCTACCCAGGCCACCACCAGAGCTACCATCTTCTCCTGTTTTAAAGGCCCACCCAGCTGTAATTAAGAAAATAAAAATGAAACAACTGCAGGCTCCTCAAGCAGAGGAGCAGCCCCCTCCCCAGGTTGTGGAGCACTCCATGCTCCGCCCCTATACCCAGGATGAGCTGGTGGACATGAGCGTCCCGTATAGGCAGAGCCCATCAGAATTTCTGCCTACATGGCTTTTATGTCTCTGGGATATGGGGGTGGAAAACATTGTTGTGTCAGGTACTGAGATGAGTAAAATGGCTTCCCTGATGACTCACCCTTCCCTCCAGCAGCAGTTGCAAAATGCCCATCACACCTCAGGGAATCAGACACTCCTGGAATGGCTGACAGCCGCCATCAGAATAGTTTGACCTAATCAGGGTAATTTACCATATTGTCCCAGTAGTTGGAAAATGTATGCAGAGCTCCACCAGGTACTGCAGGAATTGGGTATGAAAAATATCTATAATATGGACCCCCAGGGTCCTGATGAGGAGGTGTTCACTATAGGAATGAGAAACCTGGTGCTGCATACAGCTCCCACATCTCTCTTTGGGTCTCTAGTGAATACTCTTTTCCCCCACCTAGGGCAACCCGTAAGGGTGGCTACTCATACTTTAGCAGATCTGGGGGAGGTTGAAACAATAAGGGCGCAGAGGGAAGTACAGGCCATGACTGAAATGAGAAGTGCAAAAGGCCCCGTGAAGGTCTCAAGGACCCAGATGTGGGTTGATTTGATAAAGGCTGGAGTAGTAAAAGAAAAACTCAATGGTCAGCCCAATAGAATATTGCTAGAACTTTGGCACTAATTAAAGCCAGAGCAGCAGTTCCAGCCACTGAGGTCCAGGACACGGAAACCAGAGTCAAGGCCTCAGGCCTGGCCTGTGTCCCTGCAAAACTTCCTGGGAGACAGTACTCAGGATTCGCCTGAGCCCTCATCCCCACAGGAGGACGATTGGGCATTGTGGTTTGACTGAGGGGGCGGTCAAAGTCCCCACCTTGGGGGACATGGTTGGGACCAGGGGCCACACGTAGAATTAGCAATTCATTGGTCCCCTGTGAATGTACAACGTGTCCTGGCACTGGTGGACACAGGAGCTGAGTGTTCTCTGATTAGTGGCAACCCTGAGCATTTTCCCGGGACCCCTGCTGTGATAGATGGCTATGGGGGCGAGGAAATTAGAGTGAAGAAAGCCCAAATCCCACTGGGGATAGGGCATTTACCCCCAAAGGAGTATACTGTGTACATTTCTCCCATCCCTGAATACATTTTGGGGGTAGATATCCTGCAGGGCCTGTGGTTACACACCACTGCAGGTGAGTTCAGACTGAAAGTACGTGTGGTAAAGGCAGTCCTGAGGGGACATGCTAAGCACCCACCTGTAGCTCTGCCTGGACCTCAGTGGGTGACAGATACTAAGCAGTATAAATTGCCTGGTGGGGGCACAAGGAAATTGGAGAAACTCTAAAGGAGTTGGAGAAGGTGGGCATCATAAAGCCCACTCATAGTCCTTTTAATTCCCCAGTGTGGCCAGTGAGAAAGCCAGACGGCTCCTTGTATATGACGGTGGACTACAGGGAACTGAATAAAGTCACACCCCTTTGCATGCTGCTGTCCCCTCTACAGCAGACATTCTGGACAAACTCAGCCATGAGTTGGGAATGTATCATTACGTAGTAGACCTTGCTAATGTTTTATTCTCTATTTACATAGCACAGGAAAGCCAGGGACAGTTTGCCTTCACGTGGGAAGGCCAGCAGTGGACATTCACTGTCCTTCCACAGGGATACCTCCACAGCCCCACTGTCTGTCATGGCCTTGTAGCTCAGGACTTGGCTACATGGGACAAACCACAAACAGTGCGATTGTATCACTACATTGATGATATTATGTGAAGGCAATTCCAGCACGCTAAGGCACCCACCATCTTGGGATCAGGAGCCGCCATTTTGTTTCCCAAAGCCTCCAATCACCAACGACCAGATGATCACCCCACCCCCTAAGACCCAATCACCAGCATCCCCATAGCAGAACACACCCAACCCCAACTCCTCAAAAATGCACTTCCTCACCCGTGAGCTGCTGGTCTCCACTTAGAGACAGTCATTTTCTTTTTCACCCATTAAAATATCTTGTGTGGGGTTGCACCTCCCTGAGTTATTTTGTGGAAGGGAGGGTCGAGGCAAGACACCCTTTCAATGGTGCCGTGACTTGGATTGAGGCTCTCCCACTGACCTTGCTCTTCCTCCGGGAATTTGAGCTGCCTTAGGAGCCCTCACTCCCCAATCCTCCTCTGTGAACCCACCTTCCATCTCCCCGGTCGCTCAATCTCCCACCCAACACTGGCCTCCGATTTGGTAAGTTTCCCTTTGGGTCAACTTAAATGCCCCTGTGGAACCTGGGAAGTGACTGTTAAATGTCCAGCACCCCCATGGTCTACTCTGGGGCAGGGGAACCCCCAGCCATGGCCTTCATGGCCATGGTTGATCCCCATAGTCAACCATTCTCTGCCTCCCCATGGTGAGAATCCTCAGTCACTGAGGTTCCATCTCCCTTTATCTACTCATAAACTCCTGGTACCAGGTACTGAGACTCCTCGGCGTTTTTCACCTTGACCACCCAGTTAGAGGTGGTGACAACCCCCTAGCCATGTTCAGTCTTCTCCTCAACCTTTCCTTACTGCTCTGCGGTGCCTTTGCAATCTGTGAATGGTCTCATTCTCACCGTGGGAACTGGCCCTTCCATCCCCATAGACTCGCCATTGGGATGTTTACTGGATAATCTCAAACCCCTCCACCTTACTCCCAACCTCAAACCTTTCAAACTTCTTTGCTACTGTAATGAGGTCTGGCCACAATATTCCCTAGATAATCAGTCCAAGTGGCCACCCAATGGCTCTTTAGATCCTAACATTCTCTGAGATTTATATAACTTCTATGAGTGTACGGGCAAGTGGAAAGAGATTCCTATGTCCAGGCTTTCTCCTACCTCTGAACCAAGCCACTCTCTGTCTCCCTTGCAACCCTAAACACCTACTACTCGCCCTAAAGTCCTCACTCTCCAATAAACCAGATCCCACTACATCCTCTGACTTTGACCCTGCTGACGAACCCCCACCCTACTGACCCCAAATCCCTATGGCACCTCCTCCTCCTCCTCAATCACCCGGTCCACCCAGTGCTGCCGCGGAACCTGCACAGCAGGTTCTCTTACCACAAGCTCCCATCGGCGGCAGCACAGCAACACCACCTCCTCAACTGCAACCAGTTTCCCTTCCATCCCAAGATCCCCTACCAAGTCCCCCAGTTACTCACTCTCATACCCAAGTCATAGCCCCACTACAAGAGGTAGCAGGCACAGAAGGCATTGTTCAGGTCCATGTCCCTTTCTCCCTCTCTGACCTGTCTCAAATAGAAAAGAGATTCAGCTCCTTCACCTCCAACTGGGCCACTTACATAAAGGAATTCCAGTACCTGACCCAGTCGTATAATCTAACCTTTCATGATGCACATGTGATCCTCTCCAATACCCTTCTACTAGAGGAGCACAGGCGAGTCTGGGAACAGGCTAAAACTTTGTGCCAATGAAGTCCACCAAACCACACCCACTCACCCTATCGGTGTTGAGGCAGTTCCTGATCGAGACCCCAGTTGGGACTACAACACCCCCAGGGGAGTCATTAGCTGAGATCAATTTATCACTTGTCTCATGGTGGGTCTCAAGAGGTCAGCCAATAAAGCTATCAATTATGAGAAACTCCAAAAAATTATCCAAGATAAAAATGAAAACCTCTCCATATTCCTAGACCATCTTACTTAAAACCCTTCTACAATATACCAATTTAGACCCTGAAACCCCAGACAGGAGACAACTACTTATGACTTACTTTTTCTCCCAAAGCTTCTCTGACATAGAGCCTAAACTTAAATGCCTAGAGAGGGGACCCTTGACTCCCCAGGCAGAAGTCCTGGCAGTAGCCTTCAAGATATACAAAGGAAGAGATGATAAAGCCTGTAAACAAAAATACCAAATGATGGCTAAGGCCTTCCAGCTTGCCTCAACCACTGGTACCTGGGTAACCCCGCTTCTCAAGGAACAACCAAGAGGACCTTCTGGTCCATGTTTTCAATGTGCCTTGTCAGGACATTGGGCTAGAGCTTGCCCAAATCCCCGGAAGCCCCCCGGCCCATGTCATAAATGCCATCAGGAGAGACATGACTGTCCTCACACACTGAGAGGTGCCAGGCCATCCAGCTCCAACAACCCACCTATAGACCTTCTGGGACTGGCCACCGACAACTGAGTGGGCCCGGGACTCCCACACCCAGCTACTAACATCACTTTGCAGGAGCCCAGGGTGATCACTGTGGTAGTGGGCAAGCCCATCTCCTTCCTATTAGACACCGGAGCTACTTACTCAGACCTGAAGGAGTTCTGGGGGCCTACCTCCCTTTCACAGTCCCCTATAGTCAGGGTAGAGGGCATACCCTATCAACCTTTACAAACTCCCATGCTTCACTGACTCTTTAAGGGCGTTGCTCTCTCTCATTCCTTTTCAGTGATTCCCTGTTGTCCAGTTCCCCTTATGGGAAGGGACCTTTTATCCAAACTAGGGCCACTATCACCTTTACCTTTGGCCCATGCCTCAATCCCGACTCACCTTCGACCCCTTTTCTACTTGCTCTCCAAACCATTCCAGACCCACCTCTCTCCCCTTTTCCCTTACCCCCTTGCCAGGTAAACCCCATAGTCTGGGATACCTCTACCTCCTCCATCATCACCTGCCCACCCATGACCATCAAACTCAAAGACCCTATCTCCTTCCCCTCACAATCTCAATACCCCTTACCTCTCAAAAGCCTCTTGGGTTTACAACCCATCATCCAAGAACTCCTTCGAAAAGGCCTTTTGAAACCAGCCAGTTCCCCTTACAACACCCTGATACTGGCTGTCAAAAAATCTAATGGCTCTTATAGGCTAGTTCAGGATTTAAGAATTATCAGTACAGCTGTTGTTCCAATCCATCCAGTAGTCCCTAATCCCTATACTTTATTATCCACTATCCCTGCCTCTTCTACTCACTTCTCCATCCTCGACCTCAAAGATGCATTCTTCACAATCCCCCTCCATCCCAACTCCCAAGACCTTTTTGCCTTTACATGGACTGATCCCATCACCCAAACCTCCACTCAGTTAACCTGGACAGTCCTTCCTCAAGGCTTCAGGGACAGTCCCCACCTCTTTGGACAAGCCTTGGCACAAGACCTCAAGTCCCTCACTCTCTCAGGCTCTACTCTCCTTCAATATGTTGACGATCTTCTCTTATACAGCCCCTCCTTACAAACCTCTCAGCAAAATACTACTCTACTTTTCAATTTTCTCTCAAACCACAGGTATCAGGTGTTGCCTTCCAAAGACCAACTTTCCACCTCTGTAGTGACTTACTTAGGAGTTCTACTTACCCCCAGCCATAAAGCCATTACCTTAGGAAGAAACCCATTCAAAACATACCCGTTCCCCATACAAAAAATGAAATCCTCTCCTTTCTAGGACTCGCTGGGTTTCTCCACTCATGGATTCCCAATTTCTCCCTCCCAGCTGCTCCGCTCCATTCAGCATCCCGAGGATCCACTTCGGAACCTCTCCTGACACCCGTAACCAAGCCTTTCCATAAACTTCAAGCAGCTCTTTCGCAAGCCCCTGCTCTCCACTTAGAGACAGCCATTTTCTTTTCCAGCCATTAAAATATCCTGTGGGTTCATGCCTCCCTGAGTGATTTCGGGCAAGGGAGGGTTGTGGCGAGATACCCTTTCATTGTGCTCACATCTGATTCTCTTTCAGATTTAGAAGGGGCAGTTCCTAGACTGTTGCAACATCTACAGGAAAAAGGATGGGCTGTGAACAGCACCAAGGTTCAAGGATGTGGTTTGTCTGTGAAATTCTTGGGGGTTGTCTGGTCAGGCAAAACTAAAGGTGTTCCTGAAGCAGCTATTGACAAGGTCCAGGCTTTCCCCACCCCTACCACTGTGGCAGTATTACAAGAGTTTTTTGGTCTTTTGGGCTACTGGAGAGTGTTTATCCCACACTTGGCACAAATTCTGAAGCCCTTATACCAGGTGGTACCTAAGGGCATCAGGAGGGACTGGGATGAAACATGTGCAACTGCTTTTACTGCTGCCAAGTGGGCAGTCAAGGCCATACAGGCCTTGAATGTAATGGACTCATCAAGGCTCTGTGAACCAGATGTTCATGTAACTGAAGATGGTTATGGATGGGTCTTTGGCAGCGGCTTGAATGGACACACCAACCTATTGCATTCTGGTCACAACCATGGAAAGGAGCAGAGGTCTGGTACACTTTGATAGAGAAGCAACTGGCTTCTGTGTACCACGCCTTGCTGGCTGCAGAGCCCATCAGCGGAACAGCTCCGACCGAGGTAATAACCACCTATCCCATCGCAGGGCGGGTGCGAGACTGGATCCAAAGGCCATGGAGTGGCATGGCACAGACACCTACACTGGCCAAATGGGGCACATATTTACAGCAGAGCAGTGCCTCTCTACTAGCCCCTTAAGTGGAGAACTCCAACGCTTATTGGGGCCAGTGACCTATACCAGTGGAAAGCAGGAAGAACTTGATTTTCAGCCCTTGGTAGCCAAGACTCCTTATCAGGAGGGACAAGCTCCTATACCTGAAGATGCCTGGTACACAGACAGCTCCAGTCATGGGCAGCCCCCCAAAGTGGAGGGCTGTGGCTTTCCATGCTAAGACTGAGACAATATGGATGAAGGATAGAGAGGGGAAGAACAGCCAATGGGCTGAGTTGCAGGCAGTGTGGCTCGTGATCACCCAGGAGCCCTCCCCCATAGTTGCCTGCATTGGGCTGTCTATTGCGGCTTGACCCTGTGGCTACCGACATGGTATCATGCCAACTGGATGGCTGGTCACCGGCCCCTTTGGGGGCAAGAGTTGTGGTGAGACTGATGGGTCTCTGGTCAGACTAAGACTGTTATTGTATATCATGTGACTGGCCATTTGCCTTTGGCATCCCCAGGGAATTATGATGCAGGCACATTGGCTCAGGTGCGCTGGCTAGAAGGAAAGCCTGCCTCTGATGTGGCCCATTGGTGGGGTTGCCACTGACCTTTGAAGAAGTCTGCAGAGCCCGGAAGGAGTGCCTTGTGGGCTCTAAGAGGGACTTACATCAAGTTCCACAGCAACATGGGACAATAGTAGGGGTCCAAAATCCCTTGTCGGGTGGCAGATAGACTATATTGGGCCTCTGCCAATATCAGAAGGATATCAGTATGCCATGACTTGTGTGGACACAGCTACTGGACTATTGGTTGCTCTTCCTGCATGTCGTGCAGATCAGCAAACCACCAAGAGGGGCCTGGAGTGTCTCTTTGCAGCCTATGGCCTGCCGCAGGTGATTGAAAGTGATCAAGGCACCCACTTTATTAGACATGTGTTACAAGGATGGGTGCAGCAATTAGGAGTAAAGTGGAGATTTCATGTACCATATAATCCTACTGGGGCAGGCATGATAGAGAAGTACAGCAGTTTGTTGAAATCTGGCCTGAAGTCTGACACTAATAGTCTACAGGGTTGGTCAGTTCCCCTATGCACAGTGCTGCGGCATTTGAATGAGAAGCCCTGAAAAGGAGCTTTGAGCCCTATGGCTATGCTCACACACTTTGCTGCCTCTCCTATACAATCGTACGTCCAACCAAAGAAGAGTTATTGAAGCCAGGATATGGCCAGCAGAGCAACATCCTGCTGATAGCCTCTAGTGCATTAACCCTGGAGACACTGTTGAATGGACCTGGCCCTGGACATTTCAACACATAGACCAGCGATGGCTGGCCGTTCTGGCACCTTGGGGGAAAGGCCTGGAAGCTGGCCTCCTGTATATTCCTGGAATAACAGCTGAATGGCCCTCAAAGGTCATGGTAGTGTACCCAAACGTCCAGGAGGTCAGAGCATCTTGCAGGGAAGTTTTGTTTTATCTTTATGGCCCGTGCATGTACCTCCCATAGCGCTATATATTGATCCATCTGTAACTCCCACAGGTAGAAGGGTGAAAGTCTGATATACTAGACCAGGACAAGACCCCATTCCTGCCGCTGTTTTATCACAAGACCACTCTCTTGCATGTATCCTACCTGATGGACAAGATTTGCCTATGCTGGTGTCATTAAAACATGTATCTTATCACCCCTAAGGTTATTTTCTCCTACAGTCCTTGTGGCCTGAATGTGCCCCCTGGCTGCAGCTGCTGCGTGATGATTGCTCGGAACCCTCAGCCACTGCCTGCCTGTGGAATGGACCAGCTACGGACTTAATCTGCATAAGAATTTGAACCTAGCTGAATCTCAGGCTTGAGGACTGTCACGATTTTATTGCTGTTGTTATTATTATGTCATTATCTGGTCACAGTGCTCCAGTTTTCTCATCCAGGGACCATGGCGGAAGAAGGGGAATGAGTAGAATGTAAGGTGAGATTTCTGGAGGGGTGGCCTGTGGGTAAAATTGTAACATTTCCAGAGTATCTCGCCTGGCTTTAGTTCATTTGCATATCCTCAGGGGTGGAAAGAAGCTCATCTCCATGTCAGTGGGTAATTACCTGGGCAACCAAGGGCATGTCTGAACCTGAGAGGTTAAGGGGAGGGGCTGGCTTGCTTGCCGGCTGGCTTCTTCCAGAGCAGGGGAAAGAGAGACAGCGCTGGACTGCAGTTTGTAAGCAATAAATGGGTTTTAAACTTTATTTCTCCCTTTGACTGATTTCGGTTTTTAGACGTATTTTGCCCCAGGATTTCCTCTCCCTGGACTTACAGTCACTGATCCCAGAGCCAGCCACACCTGTAGCATGGAGACCAGTCAGCCAGAGCTGTGGCTGGCCTTCGGTTGGGGAGCACAGCCCCTGCCCATCTCAGCACAGCAGCAGGGGAGTTGTAGAAATATACATAATCTCTCTCAAGCATTTTAATTAATCTCTTGCCGGTGCCTCACATTGGTTGAGCCCAATAAGAAACAAGAGGGAAATGAATTCAATTGATGCATTTTATAAGCCACAGACCAAGCAGACCCACAGAGAATGTGGGAAGGACAAAATAATATCCAACACAGAATAAAAGAAAATAAATTTAAAACCTAGAATAAATTCCCAAAGGGTATATATATATATACACACACACACACACATATATATATGACTCCTAGAAGAAAACATAGGGGGAAAGCTCTTTGGCACTGGTCTTGGCAATGATTTTTTTTTGGATCTGACAGCAAAAGCACAAGCAACAAGGCAGAAATAAGCAACTGGGACAACATCAAATGGAAAGGCTTCTTCACAGCCAAGGACATCAACAGAATGAAAACGCAGCCTACCCAATGGGTGAAAATACTGGCAAATCATAGATCTGATTAGGGGTTAATATACAAAATACATAAAGAACCCATACAACTCAATAGCTAAAATACAATCTGATTAAAAAATAGGCAGAGAAACTAAATAAACGTTTTTCCAAAGAAGACATGTCAATGGCCAACAGGCACATGGAAAGGTGCTCCACATCACTTGTTCTCATGGAAATGCAGATCAAAGCCACAGTGAGATGTCACCTCACACCTGTTAGGATGGCCGGTATCAAGAAGACAAGAAATAAAAGGGCTGCTGAGGATGTGAAAAAAGTAGATGCTTGTGCAGCTGGTGGGGGTGCCAAACGGTGCATCTGCTGTGAAAAAGCAGTGTAGAGGTTCCTCAAAAAATTGAAAGTAGAAATACCATGTGATCCAGCAATTGCATTTCTGGGTATTTATCCAGAAGAGTTAAAATCAGCATCTCACAGAGAAAGGGGAACCCTCCTACACTGTTGGCAGGAATGTAAAGTAGTTCAACCATTGTGGAAAGCTATATGGAAGTTCCTCAAAAAACTAAAAATAGAAATACCATTTGATCCAGGAATTCCACTCCTAGGAATTTACCCAAAGAAAACAAGATCCCAGTTTCAAAAAGACATATGCACCCTTATGTTTATCACAGCACTATTTACAATAGCCAAGACATGGAAGCAACCTAAGTGTCCATCAGTAGATGAATGGATAAAGAAGATGTGATACATATACACAGTGGAATACTATTCAGCCATTAGAAGAAAACAAATCCTACCATTTGCAACAACATAGATGGAACTAGAGGGTATTACGCTCAGTAAAATAAACCAGGTTGGAGAAAGACAAGTACCAAGTGATTTCCCTCATTTGTGGAGTGTAACAACAAAGCAAAACTGAAGGAACAAAACAGCAGTAGACTCACAGACTCCAAGAAGGGACTAGCGGTTACCAAAGAGAAGGGGTTGGGGAGGGTGGGTGGGGAGGGAGGGAGCCAGGGATTAAGGGGCATTATAATTAGCAGACATAATGTAAGGTTGTCATGGGGAAGGCAGTATAGCACAGAGAAGACAAGTAGTGACTCTGTAGCATCTTACTACACTGATGGACAGTGACTGCAGTGGGGTGGGGGTGGGGCTTGATAACATGGGTGAATGTAATTACCACAATGTTGCTCATGTGAAACCTTTATAAGATTGTATATCAATGATAGCTTAATAAAAAAAAGAAAATATATATAAAATATTTTAATGAAATAGCAAAGAGACAAACCACAAATAAATATAAATAAATAAATACAGTTACCTACCAAAAAAATCAGCATCTCATAAATATTCATGCAACATTATTCACAATAGCCAAGATATGGAAATAACTTAAATGTCCATCAATGGATGAATGGATAAAGGGGATGTGGTATAGCTATATAGCAAAATATTATTCAGCCTTTATAAAGGAAATTCTGCCATTTGCAAAAATCTGGATGAACCTGGAGGACATTATGCTAAGTGAAATAAGCCAGAGAAGGATAGAAACTGCATGACTCCACTTGTATGAGGAATCTAAAATAGGCAAACTCATAGAAACAGAGTAAAATGGTAGTTACCCATCCTCTCTTCTCATCCGAACCTAGTCCAAAAGGACTTGTGGAGGCAAAAGCTAAACCAACAGGCTCCTAATACTGCTGCTAACCAGGTGTACACTTCCTAGGCTCGAGGACCACATGGCCTGCTCCCTTAGACCTCCCATCTGACGTCTAGCGTCAAAGCTTCAGGCATAAGCCCCTGCATCCTTAAAGCAAGTGAGGAGTTCAGACTGGCCAGTGACGACTTCTCCAGATGACACATCTGCCAAGTTTGACTCAGCATACCATGATGGTATTTCTGACAACACAATGGGTGAGGAAGCTGTTTAACAAAGGGTATGTTTTTGGCCAAGGTTCTCATAAATCACGTGAACAGTCACCACCCCATGATTATGCCCATGTCTTAGACGTAGACTGCATTTGACCTCTGCAGCCTCCTTCCTACCAAACAAAAGGAGCAGAAGATATTTTTCCACCTAAAGCTACTTAAAAATCCAGGCATCAATGTCCTTAGACTCAAGAAAACTGGAGTTCATGCAGAGATTCTCAGCCTTGTTCTCAACAAAGCACAGATAGGCTTTGCACAGCAGCTAACAAGGTGTTAGTTGGCACCCATGCAGAGCTCAGAGAAGCATCCACAAAATTCCACATGCCCAGAGCAACTGTAATGTACACAATCCCGGCTTGCAGGAGTCCAGTTCCTAATAGTGTGGGAAGCTCATTTCCGGCAAGACACCTTAAATATCAAACTATAAAAACATAATGGCCAGCACTATGGATAAAACACTTGCCTCAGTACTGTTGTGCGTCTGTGCCCCCTCTGCACTACAGGACGTCCACGTTTCTCTGGTGAGTTTCCTTGAACTCCTGCCAAGTCCCATGGCTGCTCCTGAAAGGACAAGGGAGATAGGAAGTGTCATTACAAAGTCAGAGATGGAAAGCTAACAGCTTACATCACTGCCAGGATCCCTAAGTAGCCCCAGAAATCCTGCCCCACCAGGGGTTTCCCTAAGCCTCGGAGGCTGGGGTGCAACCACAGTGATGCCTGCAGGGATCAGGCAGACAAGCCACTGAGACTGACGGGTACACAGCACCCAATCCCACTCTTCTCAGTTTGGCCCTACCCCGTGGACCCCATCCTGTGGCCCCTGTTCTGTAGCACTGTCCTATGGACCCATCCTTGCTAGCCCTGCAGAGCCCAGTTTTAGCAGGAAACCCAAGTCCTTTTAGAGGGAATCCCTCACTGATATCTGCCCAAATGTCACCTCCTGCCACCCCCTGGTGACGTCTGATCACCTGGCCTGCCTCCAGCAAGAATCCCATTAGGTCATTTCAGGCAAAGCCCCCTACCCTTGATGTCCTCTCTAAGTCATTTCCACCCACTGGCCCCCCACTCTGTTCCAGTGCTGTAAATCCCCACTAGTTCTTGCTGAATTCAGTACTGAGCCCAGTCTCTCTCCCTGTTGTGAGTCTAGACACCTATAATGCAGTCCTCAGTAAAATCTTCCTCTTTTAACAAGTATTAGGACGTTTTTCTTTCACAGACACCAAAGGAAGAGGCATATTGTTTTTGTTAAGTGGGGGAGGCAAGCCCTGTGTAACATGCTTAGGCTGAAAGAGAAAGAGCTGGGCACAGGAAGTGCGAGGATAGGGTTCCACAGAGAACCATGCCACAGGCCTGTCCCCACAGCGTCAGAGGCAGGGCTGCAGCGGAAATCTTGGCAGGTCCAAACAGAAAGCAGGGCCAGCGTGTTGGGAAAGGGGTCAGGACTTGAATGGCAGAAGCTGTCAAGGGGGCGGGCAGGGGCCTGGCATGAATACGTTATATATATTAATGGGTCTCCTTTCAGTGAAAGGGGTGGTCACAGAAGGTTTATAAGTAGGTGCATGTCGTGTGCAAGTGACAAATGAGAAGAGGTGGTAGCTGACTTTGACTTTGTATCTACTATCGTTTTGAGACTGAGAATATACTATCTCCTGTCCCCCCATAGATTCATGATTTTTCTAAAACTGTTAGCTCAAGACTCAGGCAGAGCTACATAGCACTGAAGTTTCCCAAGAGGAGATGAAAAAGGATGTAGAGAGTTCCAGGAAGACGGCAGTGTGAGCAGGGCGGCGGAAATCTCCTCCCAAACCCATATATATCTATGAAAATACAGCAAATACAACTATTCCTAAAAGAGGGACCAGAATAGACAGGACAACACACAGCCTGCATCTGCACCTGAGAAGACTCGGCACCCCGCGAGGTGGGTAAGATACGGAGCCACGTCCCGGCGGGACGCAAACACTCCCCCACCCCAGCGCACTGGCGGGAGGAGGGGACTCAGAGCCAGGAGGCAGTGGAAGTACACCCCGCGAAATAACCAGCCCTGGTGATCTGCGCCAGGAGCACTGCCACACATCGCGCGGTGTAGCGGAGAGGCAGAAGGTGCAGGCTTTGAGCTGGGAACACACCCGGGTCCATGCAGCCGGCTCCCGGGACAAAGGAAAAGCACGTGCTTTTTTCCAGCGGTCTTACAATCGTCCCAGCACATTCTGCCCAGCAGGCTGGGAGTCCTGAGGAATTTCGGGCCCTTTGCCTGGCTACTGGGAAAAAGTAGCTGCACTGAAACTTTGCACAGAGAGCAGTAGCCTGCCATTCGTTCCCACTCCAGACAGAGCTGCAAACGGCCCAGCGGAATAGTGGAGCAACAGCGCCACCTACAGCATCCATACAGAATCTACTCCCGGTGGGCTTTTTTTTTCTTTTTCTTTTTTTTCTCTTTTCTTTCTCTTCCTTATTTCTTTCTCTTCCTATTTTTTTGTTTGTTTTTTTGTTTTTTTTGTGTTTTTTTTAAGTCTTAAAGAGCCCAGCTGACATATGTGACACCTGCCAGCGACCACTTCTATCGCCATGAAAAGACAGAGGAATATGGTACGACAAAGCTCACCCAGACAACACCAGAGAGGGAGCCTGAAAGGATGGAAATGCATAATCTTCCTGAAAAAGAATTCAGAATAAAAGTCATAACCATGCTGATGGATCTACAGAGAAATATGCAAGAGCTGAGAGAGGAAGTGAGGGAAGACAGGAAAGACAATGCAGAAATGAGACAAGCAGTCGACGGGCTTAACAGCAGACTGGATGAGATGCAAGAGACTGTTAATGGAATAGAAATCAGAGAACAGGAATACAGAGCAGCTGAGGCAGAGAGAGATAAAAGAATTTCTAGGAATGAAAGAATATTAAGAGAACTGTGTGACCAATCCAAATGGAACAATATTTGCATTATACGGGTACCAGAGGAAGAAGGAGAGAAAAAGGGACAGAGAGTGTCTTTGAGGAAATAATTGCTGAAAAATTCCGCATGCTGGGGAAGGAAATAGTCTCGCAGTCCACGGAAGCCCACAGATCTCCCAACACAAGGGACCCAAGGAAGACAACAACAAGACACATAATAATTAAAATGGCAAAGATCAAAGATAAGGACAGAGAATTAAAGGCAGCTAGGGAGAGAAAAAAGATCACCTACAAAGGAAAACCCAACAGACTATCATCAGACTTCTCAATAGAAACCCTACAGGCCAGAAGAGAATGGCATGATATATTTAATGTAATGAAACAGAAGGGCCTGGAACCAAGAATACTGTATCCAGCACGATTATCATTTAAATATGATGGAGGGATGAAACAATTTCCAGACAAGCAAAAGCTGAGAGAATTTGCCTCCCATAAACCACCTCTACAGGACATCTGAAAGGAACTGCTCTAGAGGGAAGCACCCCTAAGGCTAAAAAGACGTCACCAGAGAAAATAAAATCATAGCAAAGAAAGCAGACCATCCAAATACTAACTAAAGGCAAAGAATAAAACACCTTGTATATAAAGAATGGAGGAGGAAGAATAAGAAGGGAGAGAAATAAAGAAACATCAGACAGTGTTTACAATAACTTAACAAGAAAGTTAAGTTAGATGGTTAGATAGCAAAGAAGCAACCCTTGAACCTTTGGTAACCACGAATCTAAAGCCAGCAATGACAATAAGTACATATCTATCGATAATCACCCTAAATGTAAATTGACTGAATGCACCAATCAAAAGACACAGAGTAAAAGAATGGATAAAAACGCAAGACCCACCTATATGCTGCCTAGAAGAAACTCACCTCAAACCCAAAGATATACACAGAATAAAAGTGAAGGGATGGAAAAACATATTTCATGCAAAAAACAAGGAGAAAAAAGCAGGTGTTGCAGTACTTGTATCAGACAAAATAGACTTCAAAACAAAGTACCAAGAGAAAAAGAAGGACATTACATAATGATAAAGGGGTCAATCCAACAAGAAGATATAACTATTATAAATATGTATGCACCCAACCCGGGAGTGCCAGCATATGTGAAACAAATACTAACAGAATTAAAGGAGGAAATAGACAGCAATGCATTCATTTTAGGTGACTTCAACACAGCACTCACTCCAAAGGACAGATCAACCAGACAGAAAATAAGTAAAGACACAGAGGCACTGAACAACACACTAGAACAGATGGACCAACAGACATCTACAGAACTCTACACCCAAAAGCAACAGGATACACATTCTTCTCAAGTGCACATGGAACATTTTCCAGAAGAGACCACATACTAGGCCACAAAAAGAACATCAGTAAAGTCAAAACATATTGAAATTCTACCAACCAACTTCTCAGATCAGAAATGTATAAACCTCGAAATAAATTTTAGAAAGAAATCCAGAAGTCTCACAAATACATGGAGACTTAACAACATTCTCCTCATTAATGAATGGGTTAATGACCAAATCAAAACAGAAATCAAAGAATATATGGAAACTAATGACAAGAACAGCACAAAGCCACAACTTCTGTGGGATGCAGCAAAGGCAGTTCTAAGAGAAAAGTATATTGCAATCCGGGCCTATCTAAAGAAAGAAAAACATTCCCAAATGAATAGTCTAAAGACACAATTACTGAAATTGGAAAAAGAAGAATAAATGAGACCCAAAGTCACCAGAAGGAGGGACATAATAAAGAGCAGAGAATAAATAAATAAAATTGAGAAGAATAAAACAATAGAAAAAAATCAATGAAACCAAGAGTTGTTTCTTTGAAAAAATAGATAAACCCTTAGCCAGACTCAATAAGAGAAAAAGAGTATCTACACACATAAACAGAATCAGAAATGAGAAAGGAAAAATAACGACAGACCCCACAGAAATACAAAGAATTATAAGAGAATATTATGAGAATCTATACACTAACAAGCTGGAAAACACAGAAGAAACGGACAACTTCTTAGAAAAATACAACCTTCCAAAACTGACCAAACAAGAAACAGAAAAACTAAACAGACCAATCACCAGCAAAGAAATTGAAGTGGTAATCAAAAACCTACCCAAGAACAAAACTGCCGGACCAGATGGTTTCATCTCTGAATTCTATCGACATATAGAGAAGAAATAACACCCATTCTCCTTAAAGTTTTCCAAAAAATAGAAGAGGAGGGAATACTTCCAAACTCATTCTATGAAGCCAGCATCACTCTAATACCAAAACCAGGCAAAGACCTCACCAATAAAGAAAACTATAGACCAATATCCCTGATGAACGTGGATGCAAAAATACTCAACAAAATATTAGCAAACCGAATTCAAAAATGCATCAAGAGGATCATACACCATGATCAAGTGGGATTCATCCCAGGGATGCAAGGATGGTACAACCTTTGAAAATCCATCAACATCATCCACCACGTCAACAAAAAGAAGAACAAAAACCACATGATCATCTCCATAGATGCTGAAAAAGCACTTGACAAAATTCAGCATCCATTCATTATTAAAACTCTCAACAAAATGGGTACGGACAGCAAGTACCTCAACATCATAAAGGCCATATATGACAAACCCACAGCTAACATCATACTTAATGGCAAGAAGCTGAAAGCTTTTCATCTAAGATCAGGAACAAGACAGGGATGCCTACTCTCTCCACTGTTATTCAACATAGTACTGGAGGTCCTAGCCATGGCAATCAGACAAAACAAAGAAATACAAGGCACCCAGACTGGTAAAGAAGTCAAATTGTCACTGTTTGCAGATGACATGATATTGTTCATTAAAAACCCTAAAGACTCCACTCCAAAACCACTAGAACTAATATCTGAATTCAACAAAGTTGCAGAATACAAAATTAACACACAGAAATCTGTTGCTTTCCTATACACTAACGATGAACTAACAGAAAGAGAAATCAGAAAAACAATTCCATTCACAATTGCATCAAGAATAAAATACCTAGGAATAAACCTAACAAAGGAAGTGAAAGACCTCTACTCTGAAAACTACAGGACACTCCTAAGAGAAATTAAAGAGGACACTAACAAATGGAAATGCATCCCATGCTCTTGGCTAGGAAGAATAAATATTGTCAAAATGACTATACTACCTAAAGCAATCGACAGATTCAATGCAATCCCTATCAAACTACCAACAGCTTTCTTCAATGAACTGGAACAAATAATTCTAAAATTCATATGGAACCACAAAAGACCCCGAATAGCCAAAGCAATCCTGAGAAGGAGGAATAAAACAGGGGGAATTACACTCCCTGACTTCAAGCTCTACTACAAATCCACAGTAATCAAGACAATTTGGTATTGGCACAAAAACAGACCCACAGACCAGTGGAACAGAATAGAAAATCCAAACATTAACCCAAACATATACAGTCAGTTAATATTTGATAAATGAGCCTTGGATATACAATGGGGAGATGACAGCCTCTTCAGCAGCTGGTGTTGGAAAAACTGGACAGCTACATGTAAGAGAATGAAACTGGACTACTGTCTAGCCCCACACACAAAGGTAAACTCAAGGTGGATCAAAGACCTGAATGTAAGTCATGAAACCATAAAACTCTTAGAAAAAAACATAGGCAAAAATCTCTTGGACATAAACATGAGCAACTTCTTCATGAACATATCTTCCTGGGCAAGGGAAACAAAAGCAAAAATGAACAAATGGGACTATATGAAGCTGAAAAGCTTCTGTACAGCAATGGACACCATCAGTAGAACAAAAAGACATCCTACAGTATGGGAGAATATATTCATAAATGATGTATCTGATAAGGGGTTGACATCCAAAATATATAAAGAACTCATGCATCTCAACAAACATCAAGTAAATAATCCAATTAAGAAATGGGTGGAGGACATGAATAGACACTTCTCCAAAGAAGAAATTCAGATGGCCAACAGGCACATGAAAAGATGCTCCACATGGCTAATCATCAGAGAAATGCAGATTAAAACCACATGAGATATCACCTCACACCAGTGAGGATGGCCAACATCCAAAACACAAACAACAACAAATGTTGGCGAGGATGTGGAGAAAAGGGAACCCTCCTACACTGCTGGTGGGAATGCAAATTAGTCCAACCATTGTGTAACGCAGTATGGAGGTTCCTCAAAAAACTCAAAATAGAAATACCATTTGACCCAGGAATCCCACTCCTAGGAATTTACCCTAAGAATGCAGCAGCCCAGTTTGAAAATGACATGTGCAATGTTTATCGCAGCACTATTTATAATAGCCAAGAAATGGAAGCAACGTAAGTGTCCATCAGTAGATGAATGGATAAAGAAGATGTGGTACATATACACAATGGAATATTATTCAGGCATAAGAAGAAAACAAATCCTACCATTTGCAACAACATGGGTGGAGCTAAAGAGTATTATGCTCAGTGAAATAAGCCAGGCAGAGAAAGACAAGTACCAAATGATTTCACTCATATGTGGAGTATAAGAACAAAGAAAAAAACTGAAGGAACAAAAGAGCAGCAGACTCACAGAACCCAAAAACGGACTAATAGTTACCAAAGGGAAAGGGACTGGGGAGGATGGGTGGGAACGGAGGGACAAGGGGGAAAAGGGGCATTACGATTAGCAGATGTAATGTTGGGGTGGCACGGGGAGGGCTGTACAACTCAGAGAAAACAAGTAGTGACTCAATAGCATCTCACTACGCTGATGGACAGTGACTGTAATGGGGTTGGGGGTGGGGACCGGATGAAGGGGATAGTTTAATCACCATAATATTGCACATGTAATTGTAGATTAATGATACTAAAATAAATTATAAAAAAAAGAAAAAAGATGTAGAATAAAGCTGCACGCTGAATTCAGAAGTTCTCTTCATTGAAACTCAAGGGACCCAGACTCCATTACACTGCACAGCTGTGTCCAGCTCTCGCCAAGGCACACCCTGACTTACAGGGATATCAGATTGCCAGAGAGTCAGAGAAACAATGCCCAGGCTTTAGAGAAGCTCAGATGTCTTTCCCAGTGCAGAATAACATTTTCAAAGCAGCCTACTCAGTAAGAGATGTGCAGGACAGAAGAGGAAAATATCAGACTTAGGTCTTCTATTTCCCAGCCACCAGCTCACCCCTATACTACATCTACTCCCAGGTCATAGGGTAAAGAGCACATTATAGAGGCCTTTTTGAGTTTCTTAAGTCCTGAGAAAGCTTCACAAAGTGGTGAGACAATGCCTTTCATTGAAAGTTCACATTCAGAAGATAAAGAGCCGGCAGCATTTGAAAGATGCTCAACATCCTTAGAAAAATGCAAATCAGAGTCACACTGAGACCCGCTTCATACCCATTAGGGTGACTATAATGATTTTTGATGTGGAAAAGAACAGTGTTAATGAGGATGTGGAAAAATTGGGACACTCATACCTTGCTGCTGGGAGTTAGGCACAATGCAGCCACTGTGGAAAACAGCTTGGCAGTTCCCAAAAAGTTACATATAGAATTACCATATGAACCAGCAATTCCACTCCTAACTATATACCCAAAAGAATCAAAAACAGGGAATCCACCAAGAGGAGGGAAGGAAGGAAGGAAGGTAGGAAGGAAGGAAGGAAGGATGGAAGGAGGGAGGGAGGGAGGGGGAAGGGAGGGAGGGAGGTTGGGAGGGAAGGAAGGAGGAAGAGCCTATGCTGTATCTGAAAGAAAAGAAACCATACCTACTATGCCACAAAACCCAGCTGTAAATGAGATTTCCACAGTGGTCGTAACAGAAGCACCAACATGTGAATTGAGCCCAGCACATCTTCTCCCAGGTAGCAGTGGGCAGGTTCATGCTCACAGAATAAAAGAAGGAAAAGTAATGGAGACAGAGAAAAACTACATTGAGGTGGAACTTGCCCTTAAATGCTCCAAATTATTGATCAAATACTTAGCAAGAAACACAACTTTAAAAGCTCCTAAGCACATGTAATAACTCAAACCATTAACAATGTGTTGCCAAGTGGAAAGCTTTTGAGCACCTGCTCTAATGAAAATAATATAATTAGCAAACTGATTAGAGTCAAAAGTGCTGCTTGAACGTAGTTTTTCTGAAGGAAGATATGCATCCCCCAGGGCATTATGATCATTATTAATTTGCTTAGACTTAAGAATAAAGACTTCCTAACCCAGCTGATGGGGGCAGGAGCGGGGGTGCTTCCGTGGGCGGTTCTGCCCTCCCAAGATCCATGTTCCCTACTTTTGGTAAAGAGCACGTTGACGTTCCTGGATGCTGCATTTCCCCCGTTCTCTGTCCTGTGTCTGGGTGGGACTGTGTCCACCTTCTGCTGCAGGGGTGGACATGGGACCCAGCCTGGACAAACCGAACATTCAGCTCCCTAAGCAGGATAACCCAGGGCCCAGCCAAGTACCACCTCAGGGACATAGTGCCAAAGTTCTCAGCCACGAGACCCTCTTCTGCTGGAACCGTTAGCCATGAGAGAGCCAGCAATAGGCCTCGGCCTGCCACACTTTACCAGGTGGAACAGCCAGAATTACAAAAATCCAAGTCTTTGAAGGGAAGGGAGACACCCTGAGTGGTTTTATGTGAGTTCCTGAATCCAGTCATGCCTGAATCTATCCCTGGAAGCTTCAGTTAAGTCACCCAATAAATTGCTTGTTTTTAATAAAGGCAATTGAAGTTGGAGTCACTTGTGAACCAAACAGTCCTAGCCAATATTATTTCTTTGCTTTCTGAAGAAAGTCAACCTTTTTCCCAGGGCACACAGGAAATTTCCTGCCCAGCTCTGTGCCAACTTAAACCAAATCCACGTAAATAAGGACTAAGTTGAGTGTTTGGTAATACTCGTCCTGGGAAATGACTAGGGTTTGCGCCTTGGAGAAGGTTCAACCAAGGCTGGCAACACGTCCATAGAGACGTCCTGCGCAGGGTCACACTTCTCTCTAAGCCGACGAGGAGAAAGGCCCAGCTGAGCACCAAGAGCGTCTTATGATAAAGATACAAGGAGCCTGGCGCAGGACAGAACATTGTCTCCTTTTCAGCTGTACAGTCACTTAGAAACTTGGGATATGACTCTTGCCTCATGGAGACTTGGCAACACCGATCAGCAGCAGGAGCTGGTGGGATACACCCTGTATTTGTTTCCAGAATCATCTTCTCTATTGGGATGTATCTGATCAGGTCCAACATCGAACACTCCCGCATTGCCAGAGGTCTGCACAGCTGCCCCAGGGCTGTTGAACCCCCTCGCGTCTAGCCCACGCATGTTTGTCTTTGACTTAATACTGATCTGGCTGGTGGACTCAAAGGCATGGCACGGAAGGTAGGAGCCATAGCGATGGAACGCCAAGTTGACCCTGGGGGAGCTGTTTCCCCTAGGGCTCCATGGCACAACTCTTCCACCAGGCTTTTGAGGGTCGTAGCTTCCTGATCCAATATGGATGCCCCTAGCTGCATCAGACCTGCCAGGCTAAGTGTCTCCAGTGGCAGGACAGCTTGCACCCTGGCCTGGGCTCTCTGCTGAGTCCTCTTGTTCTGCCTCTCTTGAACTAGCAGCCTTTCCACCACCCTCCAGTTAATGGTGACAGCAATATTTTCCACAGTGGTACGTGCTTCTTCCAAAATCTGAAAAGGCATTGCAAGCACAGTGCCTCTTTCTTAGCAGTAAGTCTGCCAAGGGTCCGTAACTCTTCACTCACCTTAAAGGTGTCCTGACAGGTCCCAGACCATGGCACCCCCATACGCTTTACTGATGGGGCAGGCTCCCAAATATTCATGGGGTTTTATCTATCACCCTGTGGCTTTCATGGGAATTACTAGGGCATTTAAGGTAATTGCTCCTTTCTGTTCATCAGATCCAATTAGTATTTTGTCATCAAATTTACGGGCCCGTGTGGCATCGCATGGCATGCTGAGATGTTCGAGGTGTCTGTGGACGACACGATGGCACACAAAGGAACAGTCCACAGAGCCACACAGCAAGACAGCAAATGAGAACTGCCGTCCCTACTATTTGAAGATAACTTGACTTCTTTTTCCTTACTGATGACTCAAGAACAAAGCATTTGATTCCACTCCTAGGTCTACACCCAAGAGAAAATGAAAACATATGTCCAAGCAAACTCATACACAAATGTTTGTGAAAATGTTTATTATCACAGATGTCTATTATTCATAACAGCCAGCATGGGAACAACCCAAACGTCCATCAGCTGGTGAACGGATAAACAAAGGGCGCTCTGTCCATGCAATAGGGTACTATTTGGTCATGCAAAGGGACGAAGTAGTAATACATGCTGCAACATGGATGAACACCAGAAACATGTTAAGTGAAGGAAGCCAGTCACAAAAGAACACATACTGTATGATTCCATTCATATGACATGTCTGGAACAGAGAATCTATAGAGACAGAAAACAGAATAGTGGGTTCTTAGGGCTTGAGGGAAGGGCTAGGGAGATAGAGGGATAAAGGCTGTAGGGTTTCTTTTTGAAATGATGAAAATGTTCTTAAATGAACTGTGATGATGGTTGTACATATCTGAGAGAATACTGAAAATCACTGAATTGTGCACTTTAAAAGGGTAAATTGCACAATGCATAGATTGCATCTCAATAAATCTAGTTGAACAAGGAGGAGGCAAGGAGAAGGAAGAGGAGGAGGAGGAGTGGAGAGCATTTGCAGGTCAGTGACCACATGGCAAACGCCAGGGGCTGCGTGGCTCCCCTCTAGTGAAGACCCTACAGCAGCTGTGCCCGGGGCTCGTGCCCAGGTGAGCTGAGGGTTGCCCACCACCACCTGGCATGATGCCTCTCATCCTCCCAGGGGCCTGACAGGTGAGTTCATCAGCATGTGACTGGGACAACCCATCCAGTACCCTTTAACTGTGTTGGTACTCGTCGCTGCAGTGACTTCAAAAGCAAGTGGGTTTCAAAAGCTCCCTCCTTGTCCCTTCCTTCCAGACTGGCCCTTACCCCTCCCAAATCAGAGGTCTAATCACATAGTTCTCTCACTTGCTAAGTCCATCCACCCCAACTACAGAATCAGAAATGACACAGGAAGTTATATTATCACTGGAGTTTGCACCACGTAGCACCATTTCAGTGACCTCACATTTGTTGTCTTCACAATATATTTTATACTCCTTAGCAGATCTTACACAGCAGGGATCTGACATACGGTGACTGAGGAGACGGTGTGTGGGACCAAGAACGGTTGTCAGTCTCACCACAAATAGTGACTATCTACAGGATACGACTGCTATGGTTTGACTCCGTTCAGCTCCGTCACCGGACAGCGATCAATGCATCCGACAAACAGGAGCATAGTAGTAGGTATTCAAAATAATTTTTAAAATCCCACACATCTAAAACAGCAATAATCACCAAAAACAGCAAAATCAGCCCATCCTGTCTACTCCAAGGTTTACTTTATGGGTCCAGGTTTTCACCTCTAGATTAAACTTATAGTCACACTAACTATACATTACTAGTAACAAAAGCATATACCTTATTCCTTCTAGGGAGTCTGTGTCCAAGGAAAGGAAATTCTTAACTCAGCTGGGATGGGTCCCCAAGGGACACGTTAGATGAGTAAAAACTTCCAAGCAGTGCTGAGGATGTATTTGAACTTTGTATTTATATCACACAGATTTCTACCTACTCTGCCTTTAGTGGCCATAAAGTTCCATGGAGTGATTTTAAGCAGTGCTGCATCTTTCTGCTGCAGACCGTGGTATACCACGCAGAGCGAAATCAAGAGAGAAAAGGGGACAGACCAAATGGAAACCCAGGAAAAGGGTGTATATGCCCTGGAGAAGAAAGCCAGAAGGGAAATCAGGGGCCACTGTGAGCCGGGCAGCCACCTCCAGCGCCCATCACACCCACCTGACACAGTGCCGGCCAGTCCTCCGGGAAGCGCTGGCTGAGACAGAGTTAGGAGTGCAACAGGTTTATGGAGGGAAGGGGGGTGGGATGGTGCTATAAAAGGGAAAAGAGAGGACGACTGAGGATAGTCTCCAATTGTGATGCAGATCCGAAAAAGTCTCCACCAGGCCAATGGGGAGCTTCTGAGCAAAAAATAGCCCATTCGCCATATCGCAGAAATGGCACGGCTCCCCCACCCTCCCAGCAAATGCCTGGGTGCTTCTCAGGTACAGCAAAGATGCATTTTGAAACCCAAGGTGGTCTCTGAGGGGCTGGCAGTTGGACTCCAAGCTAACGGCACCCTTGAGCTGAACAAGCCCCCTCTGAATGGAGACCTGTGCTGACAGTGTCCCCACCGCGGTGGCTGCATCTCCCCATCACACCTCCTCCGTTCAGGTTCTGGAGACACGTTTCCTCTGGGCCTCTCCTGAGGGGACACTTAGACAGGAGCCAAACTATATCCTGTCACAGCAGCTGGCCTTGGGGTTGCAGGTGGTACCCATCATCTCCCTCCTTCATGACTGTTCATAAAACCCCCTCCCCCTGCCACCACCTTGGCTGGGCTTGGTGGCTTACCTGGTCTCGTGGTTTGCATGGTGCCCCCCAAAAAGGAATGTTGAAGTCCTAACCCCAGGTACCTCTGAATGTTGCCTTACTGAGAAATAGGGTTTAGGGCAGATGTAATTAGGTAAGACAAGGTCACGCTGAAGTAGGTTGGCTCTAAATCCAACGTGATTGTGTTCTTTGGGAAGACAGGCAGGCACAGAGGGGTGTACAGGCCATGCGAGGACAGGGGCAGAGATTTTAGCGATCAGTCTACAATCCAGCAATGGCTGGGAGTCCCCAGAAGCTGGAGAGACAAGGATGAATTCTCCCTGCAGACTTCAGACAGAGCATGGCCCTGAGGACACCTTGATGTTGGACTTTGGGCCTCCAGAACTGAGAGAATGGATTTCCATAGTTTTAAGCCCCCCACTTCATGGTAATTTGTAAGGCAGCCCGGGGATCTCAATCCCGGGTTCCAGGGGCCTGAGCTCCTGACAAGCATGTATATTGTAGGCCAGGGTTTCTGTCCTCACCAGCTCACAGTCACGATTGGCCAAGGTGCCCGGGTGGGTCCAGGAGTCCGGCACATACTCCCCCTGCGGGCCGGCAGTGAGGTCAGCCCCTCTCCTGCTGGGCAGGGCCATTCACCCCGGTGATCTGTGACCCGCTTCTTGTCTGCTGACCCCTGAGCACAAGGAGTCCAAACCCCAATGGGACACTTGCTTCATCACCTAGAAGGAATCTGCCCCCGGTGGGGGCCAAGGTCCCTAACTTAGCAAAGGCTAATGTGTGGGGATGGGGAACAAACTGTCCCCCAGTAAAGACCATCCCTCCAGGCCACTTGCCTCCAGCCAGGAGGACACATATGTGTTTCAGCTTCACCTCAGGCCACTTCTCCCTCCACACAGGTGGATGACCAGGCAAGCTCCACGCTGCCCCCTGGGAAGACTTTCCCTGGCAACTGCCTTCAAGGCTACCCTCAGGTGTGGTCAGAAGGCAGCTGCCTCCATTTGGGGCTTCATCCAATACCAAGCTAACCTACCTGAAAACCAAATTCAGACGGGTCTTCTCCTCAGCTGGTCATACAGGACCCTTCATGTGGCCATTGGTACAAGCTAAGGGGGGGACCAGTGCCACCCACGCAGCATCCTCACACCTCTAGTCCTGCTGGGCCCATCCCAGGTGCACCACTGCCAACGGGCGGCAGACTTACCTGCTGGGCTCCTCCACCCTCATGACTTAGGGGGTCCCCTGAGCACAGCCCATGACAGCAGCTCCTGGGCCAAGGTCACTGGGTATCCCATGGTCACCGGGCATCCCACAGTCACCAGGCATCCCATGGTCACCAGGCATCCCAAGGTAATGAATGCTGCCTTTACCTCAGCCGAGTAGCGCAGCAGGAGTTTTTCAGAGGGTTCCTAGGTTCTGGCACAGATGGCACGGCTTGCCCAGAGCCCCAGCTGCGGCTGTGACCTCACCCTGGTCCTGGACTCCTGAACACTGAGGGTGTGCAGTTTGCTCAGGGACCAGGGAATGTCCCAGCTGTCGGGGAGGATGATCCGGATACGAGCACAAATTCAGGGAAGGTTCTCCTGGGGGCACAGTGAGGCTGCACCATGCGGGCACCTTGTGGGCACCCTGGGCTGTAGGAGTAAAGATGAAATGGCTTTTAATTTAATTCGTCTTTCTTCCCAGGACCTAGACAGGTGTGTGTATGGGGAGGAGAAGAGGTCTGGGCCAGCCCCGGTGCCCGCACTGCACCCCCTTCCCCAAGGCTGGAGACTTCTGGTCCAAGCAACAGGCTCCTGATGGCCCAGCCTGCCAGCTCTGCAAGGCGCACGTTCACATCCTAGCAATGAATACAGATCAGGCTCGATCGGAGACCACTGTTAAACCAGAAAACTGCCATGTTCTCAAAACATTCCATCTCTCTAGGAGCAAACATGCCAGTGCTTCTTCCCCATCAAACCCATTCTCCATTTCTGTCTCGATAAAAACGTGTTCCCTTCAATGAATACTGTGGAAGTGTTTAGATCTTTCTTTTCTTAAAGGTTAGTCTACTTTATGCTGTTCAGGCTGTGCTCAAAATAGCATATTAGAAGAGCCCCCCAACTTCCTGCATATTTTTTAAAACATTCAAGGCTATTTTTCTTTGGGGAAAAAAATCCAAAAGAAAGACATTCTTCCTTCCAAATGGCAATTTCTTCAGCAGCTGATACCTCCTCGAGAGACCACCTCCTGCGGCACGCAAAGCCATTACAGGGGAAGTGCTTTGGCTGACACGGAGGAGGCAGCTCAAAGGCCCTGAAGAACTGTCCTCACTTCTGAAAGGAGAAACAAAATAGATTTTCAATGGTGGAGACACATTTCTAAAGTGATTTTCACAGGTGATTCCTCTGACTACGTTTCCAGTTCTTCTGGCCACTGCAGAATTCCCCTGGCTAGTGCGGAAGACGTCGCTGCTGGAGTCTCAGAACGCCTGGGCTCTCCGACTCAGCTGTAGGTCTCTGAGGTGTTTTAAAGCGCAGTGAGGCTCGCATCCCACTCAGTGGGGAGCGGCTTCTCACCTCCTATTTCTGTGTCACGCTTAGCTCCGTCGTGAAATCTTAGGTGTGGTGTTTGATTTAAATTGAATCCTATAGCCAGTAGGACCATTAAACAAGCTCAGTGTTCCTCAGAGTTTGTGCATGACCTATGTCAGAGTTACTTGGATTGCTTTTTAAAAAACAGATTTTCTGGCTCTTATTCCAGACCTACTGGATCAGAATCTGGGCAAATGTGTATATTTTAAGCAGGTTCCCTGCATGACTCAAAAACTTGGTTAAGTCTGAGGGTCATCACTCTATGGAGCAATTCCTCCTTGGCCACACTATCTTGTTCCAGCCTGATTCCTTGCAAGCGCCCCTTGGCAAGAGAGCAAAGAGGATGGAGTTAGGTGTAGAGAAGACTCGGGATGAAGTTCTGGCTTTGCCTGGAATGCGCCACTGAACCTCATGAACCCCTTTCCTGATGTCTGAAACGGTCACAATAATAATGCCTTCGAAAGGGTTGTTGCAAAGATTCAAAGACATAAGTATAAATGCATTTTTATATACACACCTTTTCATTTTTACTTTTTGAACAACCTAAAACCTACTGAAAATTTGTAATATTGTACAAACAACTCTTTCCTCTGAGCCATTTGAGGGCAAGCCCCACGCTGATGCTTGGCTGGGTGCGTTCCCAGAGCAAGGATGTTGTAACACAGCCCGACGCGCCCACCAGGAAATCAGAACTCAGACACTCCGCACTCTGAGGCTCTGACTCCGTTCCAGTTTGCCAGGTGTCCCATCATTTTATTTTGAAGTAAAAGATCCTGTTCGAAATCACATATTGCATTCCATTGTCATTAATCCTTATGTTTCTTTAATCTTCTTTGATAGAAACAGCTCTTCATCTTTCCTTAACTCTCACGAACTTGACCCTTTTCAAAGTCACAGGCTTCTTGTTTGGGGCTTGCTTCTGTTTCCTTGGGATGACATTCTGGTCTCACTTCCTGTTGGGAATATCGCAGAAGGGCCCCCATGTTCTTCTCACTGCAGCCTCTCGGGTGACACGTGATTTTGATATTGCCCATTACTGGAGATGTTAACTGTTCGCATGGATAATGGGTCTTTTCTCCTTTGTAATTAATTAGTATTTCGTGGGGAGGTACTTTGAAACTATTAAAATATCCCATTCCTCACTCACCTTTCAATCTATTTACTTCTCTGTCTGTACGGGTATGGACTCATGACGTCATGACGTCACGTTGCACTCCCTGCCTCATGCTCTCACTGCTTATTCTGGCCCTCAAACTGTCTCTGACTTGATCCCTGGGAGGTCCTTTAAGCTGCCTTCTATGTACCTTTGACATATGCCCCTGGTTCTTTAAGCACTTTCTTGTTTGGTGGCCAAAAAGATGCTCTCTGCTCACCTTTCCCTTCTCTTCTCCAGTCCTGGAAGCAGCCGTTTGTCCAAGAAGCCTGAGCTCCTTTAGCTGGAATGATATTTAGAAGCTAAATTTGGGCTTTTGAGATTACAACGAAGGAGGAGACTCGAACTCCTTTACAAAATTCCTCATCTGATGAAACCTGTTCGGAGATACCTCTCCAGACTAAGGGCACCATGACATAAGTGGAATTTAGGACTCTGCGCAAAGTACCGTGAGCTTTGCAGAGATGGGGCAGAAGACACTGGGTACAGTGTTGACATTCAAAGAGTTGACTAAGATTTATATAGTCTCCCCTTGATCAGTGAAAGTCACTGGATGAATCTAAAGGGTTACACTCTTTCAGGGTGCCTTGGTAATAAGGCCATGAGAAAGGAACCCCCTGAGTGTACTCCTGTCTCGATCTTACATTTCCCTCTGTCCCCAGGTCTGATTGACCTCAACAAATCCTCACCCCAATATCCCCCTTCCCCTCAAGGCCTTGTTTTACTTTCATATACTACAAAGTCAAATAACCTGCATTTGCTATTAAAAGCCAAATACAGGCTTGCATCTTCCACAGAAAAGAAAGCATGGATCACCTGATCTCAGCTAAAACCGAGGTGCAATCATCAATTAGGCCTCATAGCATATCTGGTTTTAATGTAAAATCATTTTTTTCTCATCCTGGATTACCCACAACCTCAGTGCAATATATGATATATCTCTCACCCTCATCTCATTTACTGGGTGATGTGTATAAAGGGTTTGATGGAAAAGTCCACATTGGACAGGGAACTTTCTCAGTTTGACTGGATTTCGGATTAAAATATATTTCCAGGATTTACCACTAAGCAGTCGTTCCAAATTTTAAAGAGTCTCTGATGTGGAACCAGAAATTAACTGTAGCAGAATTGAACATAGCTGCTCTTTGTGTTATATATAATAAGAAATAAAACCAAAGAAAAACAAAAGTAAAGCTCCTTTAAACTATGCTTTTAACAAAGGTCAGCATCCATGGAAAATTTTCCAGTTTAGGATTTGCTCTACGTCTGGAGTACAAGGGAGGAGAGAGCAGCTGGCGGGCACAGGTGCCGACCATGGGGGCGTGGCATCCACGTTTGGTTTTGCTGGTCACAGGGGTCCGCCTGGTTTTGCTTATGCTAATGGGGAGCTGTCACCCCAGTCCCCTGGCTATACTAGCTTTGGGATACGGCGCTTCCGTGGGAGTCAGGCTCTGGCTGGTGCTCTTTTCCAGATGCACTTGGCATGTCCATCTGCACGGTCCTGTCCCAGGCACATGGAGCTCACGGCTGAAGTCACCGCTGAGGCGGATCCTCTGCGCCTGCCCAGGTCAGCAGGAAGCCGGAAGCTGCAACAGCAACAAATTGCACACAGAGCTCCAAGCGGCCCTGCATCGCCACCACCCCTTGCTCAGCACCTGTTCTTTGACGTCCTCGCCTACTGTTCCAGAAGCTTAAAAAAAAATAAAACTTGTTGGCATTTTTCAGGATCATCGATGCAGCCATCCACTTCTGGACTTTAGTAGAAAAAAAGAAATACACATCATCTCCTCATTTTCAGGAGCAGAAACAAGAAAATCGAATTTTATCTTCACAAAGACATAACCCTGCTCCACTTCAACCTGAATTATCTGCTGCAGAATCAGTCTGTGGACTAGGAAGAATGGCTGTGTGAACAGCTTTCAATCGCCTTTTGTTCTACAGATCAGTATATCCAATTGGAAACGCAAAGGGAGTTTTTTAATCAACCAGGTAATTAGCTAATTATCAAATAATTGCTAGACATGCCTACCCATTTACTTACAAACACCCTAACTTCAATTGCATTTCTTTTTTGAGATGATACCTAGATTTACCTCCACCTGTCATCTTTCCACCCATACAAACCCAGAGACACTTAGTTTACAGAATTAAATGTAATTTTGATTTAGAGGTTTCAGTATTGCTTCAGAAATTACTGTTGGAATTGTAAACATCAGGGCTATTAATATTTTAATCTAGTATTTGTAAGATTTCCAATAGCACCATGAAAAACCCAACTATTTCTCCTTTTTTTCCAAATTTAGAGGGTTTTTCCTTTTCTTTTCCTGTGGTTCTTGGGGAGGACATACAGTATTTGCAGAAAATTTTGCTTTCCCATGTCTGATCACATATCATGTTTAGTTCTGTGCCAGGTTTGGAGGCAATGGAGGACTGTAAACGGCCCTCTATTTTTCTACCTTACCTACAGCACAGAGAAGACATATTCTGAAGTATTTTGGGCATGGAGCACAAAAAACACTGATCTACTGCAGGGGCGATGGATGTTAGACCTTTGACTGCAAATGGGATAAAACGAAACCCAAACTGGGTGAACAATAAGGAAGGTATTTGGCTCTACAATGAATAATGCAGGTGGGGTAGGTGTCCCGCCTGGCTGGTTCAGCAGCTTAGCGTTGTCATAAGAAACAGTTCTATTTCCCATTTACAGGGAGGAGGCTGGTTCCCCACCCACGTGAGCCAGCGGTTGCTGCTGGTCAATGCTTCCCCAGAATGGCTGGGAGACCTCGGTAGCTTCTCGTAGTTTTCCCAGATGTGTGAGGAACCTCTTTTTCCAGAAGACTAGAAAATCCTTCTCCATGTGCCACCAGCCAGAAATACCTCCTTTCCTCAGCCAATCATGGGGCAAGGGGGAGGAGCCTCACCAGGCATAAGCTAATCAGGGCCCACCCTGGAGGAGGGGGGGGGGGTTTCCTTTCCTCAGCCAATCATGGGGTGAGGAGGAGGGGCCTCATCAGACATAAACTAATCAGGGTTCACCCTGGAGGTGGGGGTCTCCTTTCCTCAGCCAATCATGGGGTGAGGGGGAGGAGCCTCACCAGGCATAAGCTATCAGGGCCCACCCTGAAGGAGGGGTCTCCTTTCCCTGCAGCTCTTGGACTATGAGATGAGGGGATAAAAACATTTAACAAAAACAGCATTCCTTTAGGGGAAGAAAGGGGAAATCTTTGCTGGGGACCAGCCATCATCAACATCCCCTCCGTGTGCTGAGGCAACAATAACATTATTACAGAGAGGAGACTTCCAGAGCTCTATAAACCAATGGCTAGGCTGGGGTCCCGAGCCATATGTTTCATGACCCAGGAAGGTAACAAATGAATGAAAGGCAGGTGGACTGCAATAAGGAATGGCAGGGACTGTGGCCAAATGGGGTATGCATGCCTTCCTAAGGTATTCTTGTTAAACAAAGTTAAACAAAGACACACTCCTGCTACCCCTCTGACCTGAATTATCCACAGGAGAAACAGTCTTTGGACAAGAAAGAATGGCTGTGTGTGGCCAGCACATAAGACTCGTGTTTTCCGTCACACCCATGACCCGCTGCCTCCCCACTCTCATCCAAGCCTACCCCGCCCCTCGATGCCCAAACTCCCCAGCCCTGGCCTCGGGCTCGCTTCTCACCTGTGGAACAGTGCAGACCACACTCCACATGCAGCGTAAATCCCACCCTTGGGCCACACGGGATTACCCAGTAGGTGGGCTATGCTCGAGCACAGACTAAAAGTCGAAATTCAATAAATCTGTCCCAAAAGTTATGAAATCATGGGAAGGAATCTTGTTTGAGATGTTATTTTGGACTACATTTTGGATTATTTTTCATTGCTTAGGGCCCTGCCGCAGCTTATATTCAACTTCCTGAACTTGACCCCTTGACAATAGTTGAATGAGCAGGACAGGCCTTGTCTGCATTTGGATCTATATTTCACCACTTGAGAGATGTACCACCTCCATCAAGGCACTTCAATTCATTCTACAGATGAAGAACCTGGGCTCAGAGAGCCACACCCACTGCCACACGCTTTCGTGAGGATTACTGCAGACTTGTGTGGCCCACCATCGCCCTACCCTCCGTGCCCTCAGGCATTTCCCTTCCTATCTGGAGTTAAGGCAGAAGTCTCGAGTCTTTCCCTTATCTTCTAAAGTGTCTCCCCTATGCACCTAGATTCCCACCTGCTTTGTCTCTGCTGGACCCTTCCACAACACCAGGCCAGTGAACATTTGACAAATACTCACTATTTTGCCACGTCTTTACCTTACTCACAGAGCCTAGTACTGCTTCTGGGGCCGCCTGCCCAGGTTCCTTTGAGTAGAAAGGTTAATTTGGGGTTGTGAGCTGCTGGCTTTTTCCTTACTCATTTTACTTCCCTGAAGGCTCTGTTATATTCAGAAGGCCTCAGGTGTCTGTCACTGCCTTTCAACACATTCATTTATTCCCATCAAGTGTCAAAGCCATGCTCTAGTGGTAACTGACACCCAACAGCATATCCTCAGCCCCCAGGTCCTCGGGTGTCTCAGGGCCTCGGGACTGGGAGAGGCAGGGATGAAGGCACCGAGGCCGAGTGCTCCCCACGCCACACCGGGGGGCACCAGCTTGTCTGGACAGGGTCCTCCCTGCTCAACGACAGTCAGACACCCCATGAGCACCCTCTTCCTCTCCTGGTCCCCCTACATAAACTGCCAGGCCCCCAACCCCACTGCTCCTTACTGCCCAGTTTGTGTTTCTCCGTAACACCAATCACAGCTGGATGCCACAGCCCAGCTTGTCGTTCCTCATATAAACCATGAAGGTCGTTGACTCAGAGTCCCTCTTTCCACTCAGGCAGCTCAAGACTCACCCAGAAGCCCCTCTCCTCTTTTCTTGTCTCCTTCTCAGCAGTGTGGGGTCGCTAGGAGACCTGACCTTCCAGCTCACCAGAACCCTTTCATACTGAAGCCCGCCGTGCAGGTTGTCTTCCCAGCAATACCTGAATTCTTGGCAAGCCAGGTATATAAATGGGCACTCATGCCATCCAGGGAGTCCTATAAGAAAGGTGCATAACATATCAGGTGGGCTCTCTTGCTAAGCCTGAACCTGCATGTGCTTCGAGCTCATGGGGGCAGGACAGCAGGGCAGTACAACTGCGCTGCACATGTGAGCACCCCAGCTCTTGGGGCAGATCTCACCCCTGAGCCTGCACATCAGAGCTTACTAGGCAGCTCCCCATGGCTGGCTCCCTGCTGGGCTGGTGTGCCGGACAACTCCAGAAACGAAAACACGGGCTTCACTCGTTCCTCTTGACCTCTGAACAAGCGGCCACAGTGGAGGCCTGAGTCAGGCAGTGGCATCCTGGCTGTGGAGGGGCCCTGGCACCGTGCGGCTCCCACCTGCTCCCGGCCTATTAGGACACAGAAACCTGAGGACTCTTGTTCCCTGCAGGAGGCCATGCTCAGCTTACCTTTGAACTTGCAGTCCCGGGAGCAGCTCCGTGAACTGGGGGAAGCAATAAATATCTTACAGATGGATCCCCATCCTGGCTCTAAACATTCCTTGCCAGTGTGCCTGGGAGAATGGGCTTCCAGGGCACGCGGAGCCAGCTCAGCATCGTCACCATGAACACTCGGGGCTCAGGGCAGCCTGGAGCACTGTGTCCAGGGCGTCTGACATGCAGCAGCAAGACTGTCTGCAGCCCACCTGGGAGCTGACTCAGGGGCCTGGACGAGGCAATGGAGACGGGCCCTCTGCCCTCCCAGCAGGATGCGCTGTGCCCTCGGCTTCTCCCCAGTCGGAGCTCCTGCCTGGCAGGAGCGGCTGTGGACAGCCCTTTCCCCCAGGTTTCTCCTGCAGACCTCCAGCACTTACTCGAGCCTGCCTGAACCCTGAGTGATTACCCATTTGTTCCCCCATACGTGAGGCTGCTCTGACACTCTGCCATTAGGAGAGACAGGAGGGCAGGGTTCTTTCTGGAATGTCACCCCCAGCAGGTCCAGAGCGTCCTGGCCCAGGACCACTTCTGCCTGGGGACAAGAAATGGGGACCTTCCTCTGGTAACCCTTGTTTCCCGGCTCCCTGAGCTGCACCAGGCAATGGGGGGCCCTCCCCAAGCCCTGGGGTATGGCAGCATGCTGAGTGTTCTCCCCCCACTTTCCCACCAGGTTAATTCAAAGTTTCTCCAGGAAAGGAATTTAAGTCCGTGATAGATCAGTCAGTGCCTGATGCCTTTAGGTTGAGAAGAAATCTCAAATATACAGCCTGCATCCTGCCTCAGTTTCCCACAGGAACAGAACTCCCCTCTCCCAAACTCCGTGACTGATCCAGTGGGGTCATCGGGCAGGCGGAGATGTGCCCGTTTTCTCGTGGGAATGGTGGCACCCCAGGGAGCTGAGGGGCTTGCCTCCCCAGGTGCCGCTAGTAACTGATGGAGGCAGGACTCAAACCCAGGCCTCGGGACTTCGGACGACCATCTTTTCCATCTTGTATTCTTCTTTATCCCCTCATCTACAAATCCATATGCCATTATTTCCTGCTTCTCTATTTAATCTCAAGTATGTAGTTTATAAATATGTACTTTATAAATCAAGAGTAAAGATTCCACGAGAGGCTCTGAATCGTTTCTTTTCAGCCTGAATAAAATGACTACCCATGCTCACATTTTTAATTCACTGTGGCCCCCAGCCCGAGTACACGCCTCCCATTATAGTAAGTCAACCACGTAACCCATTAGTGACTGTTGCCCTCTGGACAGTTATGAGGGTCATCGTATCTGGGGAGTAGAGCTACACTTTAGTTTTCATTTTAAATATTGAAGTAAGAGCAAGAGTGAGGACAGTGGGTGACAAAAATTGCCTTTTAATTAAAACCTGAAATTGTAGTTGGCCCTTATTTTTTATACCAGGTGCTAATGTGACTTTTCCCTCCGGTTCTTTGGGTAGGATTTTTTGAGAAAAAAAATGTAAGCATGAAATTCTCTTTCATAAATCAGGCATTCGGTCTGGTTTGCCCTCAGGAGACTGGCGGAAGGAAGCGGGGTTGAAGCGCACATGAGCAATGAATAAAGAGATACAGTCTGTAGCTCAGACTCGGGAAAATGAGAGTGCAGGTGTAAAGCGACCCTAAGCTTTCAGACGAGAACAACAGCATGCAGGTATGGAAGGAAAGCAAGGCGCCAGTTAGCAGGCTCCCAGGGCTCTCCCTAAGAACACTCTAGGATGCCCAGCCACTGTCTGGTTCTGCGTCATGAACCCATCTGATTGCCACCACCTCCAGAGGAAGGAGTGACTGATTTAAGGCTTGAAACTCAGGCTCACTATTGTCTGCTGATGTGACATCTGGTAGATTTGGGAGGCCTCAAATGGCCTAGCCCTGAGTTCTGCACCCACCCTGCTCCCACAGAGAAGATCCCCTCCCCAAAAGCCCTCTAAGCACAGGGACTGCCCGGTGCCTGTTTCTCCCTGGACGGTGTTTTTCAGTTCCCCAATAGCCTGTGCAATTACCCAAACGCCTCTCATGCTCCTGTGGGAACTCACATTACTACAAAGCCTGCCCCTGCCCCCCACAGCCCCAATGTTCACTCTGTCCCCAGGTTCCATCCCCCAGAGGCCTGCATGGTCCTGGTGCCCTGCCCCCAGCAGGGAGTGCGCATGGCGAATAAACTCTCCATCCTGTCTGTGCAGGGCCCCGCTGACCATCCCCCTTGACCACCATCCCCCGTTGGTCACCAGCCACTCTCACCCTCCACACTTTCCTTTCTCTCATCCTTCTCTGTCCTCTGCATTTCTTTACATACAGCTTTTTTCTTGCACAGTGAGAATTATATTAAATTTTCCAGACCACCATGCTTGGATCTGTAGGGCTGCCCAACATATATGTTACATAGTCCACCTTCCAAAGAAAATGGTAGGTGGCCCCTAAGTGTCTCCCAGTTGGCTTTTTTGCTCGAGCAGGTCTTCAGCCAGAAGGCCTGGGTCCAATCCTGACCCCTGCCGTCTATTTGCATCATCTGGGTCAAGTCATACAACCTCTGTGGATCCCAGTTTTCTCGTATACAAAATTAGGATAATAATATTGACTGCATAGAATTGCGGGATATTTTAAAAGATAATGTGTCAAGGGCTTAGCCCAGAACTCGGCACAGAGTTTCTGGTCTACTGCTGGGATATTTGGACCAGCCAACCCCATCACCCCTGGCTTCATGCTCCTTTCCCAAGGCTTGGGCTCACATCCCCACTGCTGAAAACCAGAGACCTACCCTCCTACCCCACAGGGCCCTTTGTGTCCAGCTTCCATTCCCTCTCTAGGCTAAGACGGGATTACCTCCGTGGTTTTTAAACCTAGAGGAACGTAAGCATCGCCTGCCATGGGCTTGAAGTCACACACATGCTGGAGCCTCTCCCCTGGCTCTCAGAGTCCCATTTCTAAGAACGCCACATGCAGCAGGGGTGTGAAAACATACTGAGCTGGCTGGGGCTTATCTCAGCCCTCGTCCTTCATGAGTCTGTGGTTCTAGGTTCCCTCTGTGTCCTTCTGATTGTCTGAAATGCAGTCCTTTCACACTGGTATAAAAGCCAAAGGCCACGTACATAAAAGTGGTTAAATTCTGCCTAGTGAGCTTGTGTATAATTCTCAAGACTATTCCCTGGATAGAAATAGAATGTTTTGACCAGAGAGGGTGGGTTTTTAACTCAGCCACAGAGGAAGAGGAAGAGAAATTGTGAAAACTTCCCAAACTCCTCTTCCAGGGCCCCAGTGAGGAAGCTCAGAGATGCAGGTGCTTATTTATTCGAGTTTTCTGTAATAATTGTGTAACATTTGTCTCATGCAAAAAGACACTGAAAAGCTAGCCACATTATTTGTGGTCTCTTCCGTGTGGGATGAATATAGATACTTATAAATCTCCTAGACACAAGCAGACAGCATCAATGACCTTGAATGATGGTCCAGCACTAACATGATTAAGAAGAATTAATCCTGCTGGCTCTGCAATGACAGGTGTGTCGTCCATAGAGCCTCGCCAGCACTTCAGACATGTCCCCACCGACAAAAATGGGGCATTTGGGAAGACCAAATTTATGTGGTCAGACACCATCTGACAAGATCTGCTAAGATGAATCAACCTCCCCACCCTGGAAAAAAAGAGAAGTCAGTTAGGAGAGTAGTGAGTAGGCAATGCTTCTCTCCTCAGACTCTAAAGTCAAAGAAAGATGAACTTCACAAAGAAGCCACAAAGGAAAAAGAAAGAAAAAAAAAAAGAAGCCACAAAGGAAGCGACCCGGCGTGAACCTCCTGTGTGACAGAGGCAGGGGGCGTCCACAGAGCTGCTGCTCCAAATGGCCTGCCAGCTGTACCAGTTTGCAAATTGTCCCAGTTCATGAGAGGTAAGGAGTTTGTGCCAGAATACCAGTCCCCACATCACTAGGCACACTGGGTTTGGGGTGGGGTTTTTTTTAAGCACACTGTTTAGTATGGCTATTTCACAGCAAGACTTTCTTGAGGAAGGAAGCGCGCAGTTGCTCTTGGTTTTGATGCAAGCTCTGGCCCTCCTCGGTGGCTGGTGCAGAGCAGGCACTCCGAGGGGCACCCAGCTGGCATGACCTCCCCCCTCACCGTTCCACCCCCTGTTGTGCCTGCCGGGTGTGCTGGCTGGCTCCCCTGTGGGGCCAGGGCACTCATTCCTCTAGCTGATGAAGTACTTGGCTGCTCACAACACACAGCCAAGTCCACCTCCAGCAATCACTCCAGACCAGGGGAGACGACTCGCCCCAGGTCACACCTCCCTGGGGAGGGGCCTCAGGTTGGACAGTTCTTGAGTCATGCCGAGGCCTTTGCTGTGGGATCTTCTGCCAAACCCTGCTTCCTCCACTGCTCACAGGCACTGTTCCCGAAAGCATGGCCGCCACCATCTCCGCAAGAAACTCACCGAATAAAAATCTCTGCATCTATTTACCAGGACATATAACCTACAGCATTCCCTTCTCACCAAAAACAGGAAAGAAAGAAGGAAGGAGGGAGGGAGGGAGGCAGGGAGGGTGTGCCCACCCTGTTCCTGTTTGGGCCTCCTGACCCACCCCATACCTTAGCTCTCACATCTTGACCCCTGGTCCATTTGGTCTGGAACCTGCTGGCCTTACCTCTGCTTTGGACCCTGAAGAACCTGCCAGAACATTCCTTTCTGGGGAGCCCAGCTCAGCCTCCTCAGTCCCACCCTGGAGTAGCGCCAAGATTGAATGTCACTAAAATATAAGTGCAACAGGCAGAACCTTGGTCTGGTTTGTCACCACTGTGCCCCAGAGCCTGGGACGCTGCCTGGCACACACGCGAGAAGCGTTAGGGGAGCATGTTTGATTGCCTGTGGCACATAGTACGTGACACCCACTTCCAGCCAGAACTGGAACAGCCAAGTACCCCCCCGAGGCTGAGCCCAACTGTAGGGTCATGTTCAACCTAAAGAGGGTGTCTAGCCCTCACCCACCCACTGCACACACACACACACACACACACACACACACACACACACACACACACACACACACACACACACACACCCTCCCTCCCTCCCTCCCTCCCTCCCAGCAGTCTGGATCTGCACAGCCCGATCCTTGAGCTCCCTTGCTGGTTCCCGCTGCCTGAGCCCACCGCTCCCTGTCACCCACCAGTCCGCTCAGCCCAAGCCCCAGCCAGAGGGGCCCCTCCCACAGCATGCCATGTTAGGACATCCCTCCCCGGAAGCCAGAGACGCCCGTGCTCTGGGCAGGTGTGGGGCTCCTGCCTGTGCTCTTTCAGACCCTGCTGTTGCTCCCGAGGCCCCCTTCCTTCCTGCCCAAAGTCTCAGCATCGCCAGCACGTCCCCCAACAAACAGTGCCGTCACCCCTCCGGCTGCGAGTGTGTGTGACGGGGGTGTAGCTCCTGGCCTAGACACCCAGGAACTACATTCAACTGCCACCTTGTAGTGAAACAGAAATCAAAGTCTTTAAAATTTAGAGAATGCACTTCCCATGAAGATTTTGGAAAAACAAAAAACAAGAACTTTAAGAACCCTAAGACAGCTAATATTCTTTTTAATTGACAACACTTTTTTTGAATATTTATTATGATTATTTTAATCAAAAAAAAAGCCCAAATGTCTCTGGGCAATAAGCTAAAATACAATAAAAAGCAGTTTCTTAGTCTTTGTACATAGTTTATTTTTAAATTATTGCTAAAAACTAAAGAAAAGTACAAAACAGATTTTTTCCTTGAAAGCTAGAGATGGATTGTTGTGGGACTGCCTTGCATTCTGTACATTAGCAAAGGGCTGGGTGTTGTCTCCACAGAATTAGTGCTGTATGTTTCAAAAGGGAGTTACCTAAAAGCTAACTGCATTTTAGAAGCTTGTGATGGGCCCTGTGGGTTTATCAGGCCAACTGAGAAGGCAGAAGGCTTTCAGACACAGCGAGCCACTGCCTGGTGTATTGAGGAGCTGCTTGCCATTTGTATCACCAAAAAGAAACACTGTATCTCTTCTCCACAAATAAGTCATGCCCAAAATTCACTGTAACATCTTTACACCACTTCTGAGAAACATCATGAATCTTATGACTCCAAGGACCAAAAGAACACTTGTAACAGCCATCATTAATCTTGGCATCTCCAGCACTTAGACAAACTTTTGGATGGAAGGATGGATGGATGGAGGGAGGGAGGGAGGGAGGGAGGGAAGGAGGGAGGGAGGAAGGGATGGATGGATGGATGGAAGGGTGAGCAGATGGGTGTGTGGATGGATGGAGGGAGGGAGGCAGGGATGGGTGGATGGATGGATGGATGGATGGATGGAAGGGTGAACAGATGGGTGGATGGGTGAAGGGAGGGAGGCAGGGATGGGTGGATGGATGGATGGATGGATGGACAGATGGATGGAAGGCTCTCATGGTGGCATGCTGCAATCAGTAAGATAGACAGAAAGAGGGACAGGGGAGCAAGCCTCACAGAGCCCAACAGTTTTCAGTGGAGTAGCATGTACAGAAGCACTAGGTACCTGTCTTTGGAACATTACACATGTACAGGCAGTTAATATTGGCTAAGTAAATAAACCATATAACAACTATCCTATGAAATAAGGATTTTTATGCCCACTTTCTAGGTGCAGAAACTGAGGCTCATGTAAGCTAAATAACATGCTCAATATCACACAGCCAGTGTTAGAGTCTCGATTCAAACCCAGGTCTGTGTGCCAGTAAAGCCCCACGCCACACCGGCTGCCGCTGCAGAAGGCATCAGATGGTAACACCAGAACCGCTGCTGCTCCCTGACGGAGCTCATGGCAGCTGACCCCTCAAGGCCGTGTTCACGTGTCTGAGCGCGAGTGTGGGGAGCAACAGGTCAAGGGGAGAGATTTTGACTTTTCCTGAGATTTCCTTTACCTTATGGTAAAAATAATCCATTTCAAGGAGTCGTTCCCTGTTGTCCATCAAATCATGGCAGAAACAAGGCTTATTCATGATTTTTTGAGTTGTCATTCCTGGAGTTCTTGAATTCATAAAAAGATAATAATTATCTGGCTGCAGGCTGTTGAGAGAGTTCTTTATGACTACATTCTCAATCACAGCATTAGTCACCAGGAATGTCACTAAATCTCAGTTGTCATTCTTCTGTGATGTGGCAAACTCTAATATATTTAAAGTGCAGCGATGCCAATGGGAGAGACTATCTTCCTCCTTTGGAGGGCATATAAACAAAGCTCTTCCAAGCTACCCATACAGTACACCTTCCCCATCAGATGAGAGCCCACACCATCTAAAGGAGAGTTAGAGGACCAGTATGGGCTCCAAGAGAATCGGAGGTTTCTAGAATCATAGACTTCTAGAGCTGAAGAGAGATCTGAGAGACCTTGAATCCCCTCACATTATGTACATCAAACCCCAAGAGTCAGGGCAGGTAAGTTAGGACTATGAACCACTGTCTAGCTTCCTGGCAAAGAGCTCTGCGAACCTGACCCCATAGAACAGACACCACTGGGGAAGCCAGGGTCCTTATACACCCTCTCGTCACCTCCCACCAGGATTTGCCCCAGCATGTGACCCCAGCCTTCCTCCCACAGACCCCTAAGAGCCGGATCCACTGTGGAGTGACCTCTCACCTTCTCTCCCCAGTTAACCCCACCTGCTACAGAACTGAGATTAGCTTGATCTCTGACCGAATCTGCAGGCCATCACCTCTTACAGAACTAGGAATATGGGAATCAGGTATGAGACAAGCTAGCATCTGGCCTTGCAAGACAGGCCCAGAAGGGACGGCATCAGATGTAGGGAGGTGGGAGGTGGGGTACCGGGTTGGAGTCTGGTTGCCCACCCAGTAAGCAGCACTGAGCAGAGAACGGAGTAAGTGTCGTTCTCCAGGGCGCACAAAAAGCTGTCCTGGGAGCATTAGAAATATGGATTCCAGCAGCAGAGCCCATCAGGAACCAGAGAAAAGTATCTGGCAGCAGGATACACTTAAGGGTGGAATGGCCCAGTGGACTGCCCAGCAGTCTGCACTGGCCGCGGCGTTTACCGGACCTCCTCAGCGGGTATAAGACCCAGAGACTCTTAAGAGACAGCATGGGCTGCTTCCAAACCTGAGCGCCATGCCCAAGCTCCAGGAGGGCCAAGGCTTCCCCTCAGCACCAGGACGGAGCTGCCAGCAGGAAGCCAGGGGGCAGACTTCCACTCCGTCTCCTTTTCTTTTCCTGCACGTTGTTGGTCGATGAGATCGATGACCTGTGTGCAGCAAACACCCATCAGAAGCCTCGGCTGCCCGAGTATCAATGGACACACACACTCACCATTCAGAGCTGCTGGGAGATGAAGACCAGCAGGACAAACCCTACAGTCCTGGAATTAACACCTCGCAGGGCAGAAAAACACCCCCTAAGGAGCTCAGAGACCCGAGGAGCCAGCCAGGGCACAGACTGGGAGGTGCCCCTAATGCTGTCCAGTCAGAAGGCAGGCACAACCATGGACGTCAGCCTTTCAACCCACAGCAGAAACAGGGCTTTACGAGCTGTACTTTATGCTGATTACCTTTTCTTTTCCCCACTTTGTCTAAAGCTACCTCCTCAGAGAACTTTGGTGGCAGCAAATGGCTATTTCAGATGGGGGTGAAGAGCCTGGCACATGTCCGGAGGGAGGCCGGCTGACGCAGAAGTGCACATTCCCTGTGTAAGGGTCATGAGCTTCCCACCTAGACAAGGACAAGAGCGGATGGGAAATGGCAAACAGAATAACCCCTTCTGTTCGCCCCTCGGGATGCTCCCTATTTCTCTCCACCCTGCCTGTGCCCTGGAAGGCTGACCGGTATGGACCATCTCCTGGTCTCTTGTCTGATGTGGGGAGTGGGACTCCCGGGCCGACTGGAGAAGAGAGAGCAGAGTAACCGGGGGTGCTCACCTCCTTGGCTTCCTCCTGGGTCAGAGAGGATTTGCCTCAATCAAACACCCCTGTCCATTCAGCAGTGATCCCCAGGTTCTGCTGCCAGCCCTGGCCCACCCTCTCTTCAGTTTCCCAAGCCCACGTCTTCCATAAATAGTCCCTCTGTGAGATGCTCCTGATTTCCCAGTTTGAAAACACCATGTGTTTCCTGCTGGGACCTGACAAGCCACTTCCCTCACTTAATGTTTTTATGGAATCTGTTTGCAAACTATGCCGTAACAAACTATGTGTTCCATACCTCACAACCGAGACACTTGATGTTGAGAAAATCATGTCTTAACTTCTCCCACTGTGTCAGGCTCTGCATTGGCCCCTAGGAATATAAAAATGAATTAAGTCATCACTTCTTCCCAAGAGATGCTCATGGCCTGATGAAGACAGCCATGCCGGTTACTCACAGCAGAGCTTACTCTACGTTGTGGTGGAAACGGTCCCGGGTCCCTGGGAGCAGAGAGACAGGGACACCAAGCTCCACCTCTCTAGGGACCTGGGAAGGTCATGCAAAGGGGACAACCAGCTGAGCTTTCGAGAAAGAGGGAAGGCCAAGGGAAGGTGTGGCAGGCGCCTGCCTGGAGAAGGAATAGGGGAGCAAACCATATTTTCAGGGGACCCCGTCATTCTGATCCTCACCAACATGGTTCTGGAGCACAAAATCTATCAGGTGCTCTGCTGACTGAAACAAGGTGAAGAATGGACATGTTAGCAAAGTTACCCCACTGTAATCTTTCCCCCAACATCAAGCATGAGCAGGAAATTGCCCCATATGTAAGTTTTGCTTCAATATTCAACTTCCTGTATCTTTCAAGTCTTTGCACGAAACTTTTAATTCTTGCGGCTTTTCAAGTGAACCCAAAATATGAGATATTTGTCCCCACTTTCTTAAGTGCTCTAAGTGATTTTTCCCTGAAGAGAGCAATCCGTCATCAGCCCAGGAAAGTGGCCTGAGGACAGATGATCAGCAGGGCAGTAACTCTCAGGGCGGCCACATGAAGCCACCTGGGTGGCCATGGGGAGATGAAGG
>JAVSCE010005945.1:0-141975 GCA_032199065.1 Smutsia gigantea | reverse complement strand
CTGACACCCAACTGCCAGGGACAAGATGTCAAGACACCCCCATCTTCATATATGCTCCCTCAGAACCAAATTATTTATAGTTCTCTTAACACCCCCATGGTGTTTTATGCCCATGCTCTGTCTGGAATAGTATTCCAACTCTTGCTGGTTTGGATAAATAATACTAGATTCTCCACTTTCATTTCAAGAGTCTCCTCACCCATATAACCTGCAGTTTAGTGGAAAGTGTTAAGCAGAAGAGAAATACTGGAGAAATGCAGGATGTAGGGAGAAGGAAAGGCATCGAAGGACTAAAATAATAACCTCAAGAGACTCTATAAGATAGGCATGTCTTGAGGGGAAAGGAGAATAAGAACAAACAGAAAAAGTCATAACTACGGAGCAGTTTGCATGTTTTTAACTTTAAAAACCTGAAATTAACAAAATAACAGAAGACTCTCATCAACCAGAGGTAAAGAATGGGCTGAACTCACATTTTCCTTGGCAACAGGATACAAATCTTATGGTAATGGCACAGTAATCAGAAAAAAATGAAATGTAAATAAATACAGAGCAACTAGAGGAAACACGTTTTCCAGAGAGCTCTACCTTAAAGGAAGACCTGGACAAAGATCTTTGAGAAATCTGTGAGGTGTTAGGAAAATAGATAAAAAATCTGGAAATACAAGAAAAGAATTAGACATAAATAAAATAGTTCAGGACTGTATATTCAAGACAGCTTCAGATAGAGCTAGCTGCTCTGGCTGACTCTGGGCCAAGCAGGACTAAGTAGAAAAGTCATGAAGCTGTGTACCCTGAGTGCCTCATCTGGTCTCTTAAACATTCACAGCTTAAAAGAAATCCCCAGGTATCAGAAGCCTGGACTTAGCAAAGTGAATCCTTGGTCTCTGGTTTCTTGCTCACAGAAATCCATGTCAGCTCTCCCCCGGCATCTCCTTAAAGTCAGGCCCAAGGGTGGAGAGGAAGCACAGGAAGAGATGAATTAGAACCAGAAAGTCACATCCCCCTAAGCACTCCCCACTCAGATGGAGTTCACTGCCCCTTTTCAATCCTCCAAAAATATCATGCGATTACTGCATCGTAGCACTTTGCAAATCTTCTGGGTAGTATCGGTCCCTATACATATTCCCATCTCCTCCAAGTATACCATACTCTACTGGTTTAGGATAGGCTAGGCTAGAATAGGATGCAATAACAAACCCTGAGATTTCAGCAGCTTAGTACAAGTCATACAAAATCTGATGCAAGTCAGGAGGCATTTCCTCCAGGGGCCCAGGCTCCGTGCACCATGTCACACTGTCAGGTACCGCATCATTTCTGGGTCATGGCAGCATGGGAGGGGAGAGCAAGGAAGCAGTGTGCTGGCTCTTAAATGCCTCAACCCATGAATTGCATTCACATCTTTAGACTTGAACTAATCACCAGCCCCATCTCCTGCAGGGGGGCTGAGATGTAACCGCCTGGTACTCAGGAAGCAGAGAATTCAACACAGTGAGCAACAGGAGCTTCCACCACTCCCAGCTCATTTGCTCTTGTGCCCCAACACCTGGAAAAGGGGCAGGTGCATACGCACACTAAACTGAACTACACTGACTCTTGCTGGTGAACTTAAGGCAAGTCTTCGCAGAAGATGATATCAGGAAACAGAGAAAAGCCCCCTTCAAAATCCTAACCCCAGGAAAGAGGCCTGAAACAAGAGAAGAGGCAGGAGGGAGTGTCATTAAGGAAACCAAATGAATGAATGAAGATAGGAACAGTCAATAGCATGCCAGCCACAGAGGAAATTAGTAAGAACATAACTGAAAACAGGCCATTGATCTGACAATGGGGTCATTAATGGCTTTTCTCTGGTGCAGGCCAAATCTTATTATGGTGAGTTTTAAGGGGGAATCCAAATCATTGCAGTGGACTAAAGTTTCATAGTATGAATGTTGCTCAAAACAAACGGCTGTTTCAGATCTTTGGATGTTTGTTTCCCTGAGATTTTTGACCCTAACAGAGTTGCTTGCCATGAAACTGTAATAATCAAAGCTCCCATTCAATAAGCACTCGCCATGTGCCCAGCACCCTGCTAAGTACTTTACTCACATTATTGCTCATATTTAGTGACAATCCTAGGAAGAAGGCACTGTGATATTCTGGTCCCATGGCTCACACACACAGCGGTGAAGGGTTGCGGCCCAGTTCTTTGGTCACAAAGTTTGTGGCACTACAACTAAGTCACAGTCTCATTCCCCAAAACATGCGGTGGTTAGAGCGGTGGACACTGAATCTGGGGCTCCATTCTTTATTGTGGATGTAGACCTTTTATTCTCAAGGATAGAGTATGGCAAGGTGGAATGGTTGAATTAGACTATCCCTTTACCTTTAGCCTCAAATCCTTCCATACTGAGACAGAGTGACTGTTATAGACATTCTGAATTATCACTGGGTAATTGTCAATTGCAGAGACCAATGATACAAGGGATGGGGTATTCAGAATTTCTTCAGTTCTTTCCGGTTTTGCTCACGGTTGGTCATCTCAGCTTGCCTTTTACTTACATAAGCAATCCTTTGGTAACCATGAATTATTTTTGACATTGGTTAGTCTTCGGAGGATTCCTCTTTCACACAAAATCATGAACAGTGTGCTATATTGGGATAATGACATTTTCAGAGTAAATTAACATTAAGTAAAATGCATACTTCTAAAATTTTGTAGGGAAAACAGTGTCAAGCATATATTGGTTTAATTGCAGTTGGACTGAAAAAGCCTCTTTGGAAAAACTGTCTCTGGGTCAGTAGGAAATGGGTAGGAAGACTTGGACATGCTTTCTTGGCCGCACCCATAAGCATTTCATTCAACCACAGTTCATCTGGAGCTCCTGGAGAAGAAAAAGCTTATTCTCACCCTTAGTCCGATGGATCCTAAAATGACTAGCCAAACTGCCTTTTAACTTTCACTCCTGCTATTGGTCCTTACCTGGTGGGCCCACCTACAGCATGACTTATGAATACAGCGCTCCACATACTCCTTGACACACGGCTTTTGATTTTATTAAAAAAAACTCACTGGACTTTCTGGCCGAGGGATATTGAGACACATATATGCCTTGGCTATTAAGTCAGAAATGTATGCGGTTTAGCACTTATAAACATTGTAATTTTTTATGCTAAGATTCAGCAGAAATTTCAAGTTTGTGTATTACATTCTCAGAGCCTGAAAATTAAGTGATTATTAAAAGTAAGAATAATTTCTTTGGGGTGAGTGTTGGAAAATGAATATTGAGCAGAATGGAATGTTACAGGTGTGTTTCACTTGTTAATTTACCAAATCTTTAGTGAGTGAACACCTGAAGGAGACAGAGTACTGGACTGGTTGTAATGGGCAGATGCTCTTTAGCCTCAATGCGTCAGAGCAGGGTAGAGAAAGGACACCAAGAGGGTGGATTTGCATAAGAAACATGCAAAGCAATATGTCTACAGGTGCAAAATAACATGAAAGTCTGTCCCAAACTTCTGTGTACTATTCAGGATCCAATTTACAGAACAAATACATTCAGGTACCTCATGATAAATAGTTCCCCTTAACAGATTCACTAAAGATTTTCCTTAAGCAGCAAACTCTCCTTTCTACTATGACTCTCTGGAAGCTGATCTCCCACTCTATGCCATAATTTTTTTCCCCTTACGCTGTTGACCCTTACCCTGGTCCTAGACCCCTACTTTCAGTGAATGGACTTGACTTCTACTTCCCAGGGACACAAGAAATCATCTTCCTGCATCTAACAGCTTTTCCTTCTTCCTCTCGTACCTCACCTCCAATCAAGGTTCAGCCCCTCCAAAACTAATCTGGATCCCACCTCCGCCACTGACTTCAGACTTTCCCCCTTGGCAATTCTGGAATTAAATCTGCAATTAAATACATTTCCTGTTCATTTGCCATCCTTTTCACCCAAGTTTCCCCAGGCATTGGTTGGGGAGAGTTCATCCTCTAACCATTTTCCCCAGACCCGTTGGTGGTAATAATAGACCCCGGGTTCTCGCACATTCACAGCTGTTTTCTTGCAGCCTTTCAGGTATGTAAGACATCGTGGCTGTATCTGAAGTCTCTAGCTCGTTCTTTCTTTTCTCGACTACCTCACAAGGACTGGCCCACTGTCTTCTGGGACTGGTTTACAGGCTGATGCCTGCCCAGCTCCACTGCGCACCCTGAGTGACTTGGTCATTTTACCTGCTCCCCCAGAATATTCTTTCTCTATTCCAATCACTTCAGGGAATGTTCGGAGGTGAAATTTTCTGAATCGATTTTCCCTGGTCCATGGGAAAATTTTAATATGAAGATTAATGCCTCATCTTATTTTTAGAAAAGCTTTCTTGAATTGAATTTTTAAATATTTGTTCTGTTCTTTTGTCTTGGTTTTCTTTTGGGGAGAATCCACATGTATGTATTTGCCTATGTTTTATTCCTCTAAGATTTCCTCTCATCTTTTTTATCTCTGTTTTTCTTGTTCATTTCATTCATCTTTTCTCATATGTATTTTGTCTCCTCCTGTACTGTCAATAGCATCTACTGTTCTTGTGTTCTAATTTAGTCTCTACTTCTGAAAAAAAATTTTGTTTTTGTTTTTTTTCATGATTGCTGCCAAATTGATTTCACCTCCTCCTCTAATTTATTCATCTTCAGTTGTCCAATCCAGAGCCACTGTATTTCTGCTTTGTCTACTTTCATTAATAACTATTATTAATCTGTTAAGCTTTTTTATACATGGACTGCTAGGTTAAAATTTTTATCTGCAACTTGGCAATAGTTTTTTGGTGCATTTCATTTCTCTACAGGAAAACCTTTCCATTCTTTTCCACAGTGTAGTAGCATCTCTGTATAGATGCTCTTCCAACTCATTTTTGTTGCTGTTACTCATATTTGAATGAGTTTAATTTTCCTGGAACAGCTATTTGCAAAAGCTACTAGGGGGCAGGAGGGAAGGACTGAACAGTTCCAGTCTGCCAACCTTTACAGCTCATGGGCTTCCTCTGTTCTATTAGTCTATTAGTCTACTGCAACAAGACGCCTTTAAAAAAGATGCCACTGTTCAACCAACTTCCCTTTGCGTCTAAGGTTCAGAATGGTTTCTATCGATGTGACCTTCCAGTCTCTTCACCAGCCACCGCTGTATGGGATACACCTCTTCCCTTCCAAGGTAGTGGCCCCACTTGGCATGGGTGCATGCTGGCTCGTGGGCCGCCATCTATGTGGCTCTCAGACCCTTCCCATGTCCCCACAATGCCACACCCTGCTCCATCTCATCAATGGGGAAGAACATCCCAGTTTGCCCAACACTGAGGAGGTTCCTAGGACGTGGGGCTTTCAATGCTAAAGCAAGGGAAGGTCCAGGCAAATTGGGACAAGTGAGCCATCTGAATCCATTCTCACCCACTGCCTGTGCCATTTGGGGGCTCCTCCCCTTCCAGAAGGGCCTGCTTCCTGTGTTTTCTGCGATTCCCCACAGCCCCACCATCCTCACCCTGTCATCGCCCAGGACCAGGCAAGCTTCTTGCCTGCTTGAGTGGCCTGCATTGCTTTTAGCAGCATGCACACATACTTTATAGTTTTAAAAGATATCTGGGTCTCTTACTTTCACTGAAAATGGAATTTGTGAATTTCTTTTTTCATTCAGTTTCTTGCTTTGTATAATTTCCAAAAGAAGTAGAAAATCTCAGATTAAGCCTCCCCCAGGTTTCCATGGAGCTCAATAGATATTTTCTGTTGTTCCAGGTTGAAGAACACGGCTTCTGTTATAACTGAATTTCTTGACCAAGTGAACTCTGCAGTTAAGACTGTGCTGCTCAGAATCAGCAGACCGTGGAGGCAATACCCCATGCAGAATGATGAGCTGACAAGGCAAACTTCAGGCTGTGTTGTACACTGCACATTTTATAAAAGCACATTAAGGCAGAAAAGGACATTTTAAGCATCAAGTGCATGTGGATAAAAAGTAATAATAAAAACAGTATAGGAAACACATAACTAAGAAATCACAATGGGAGTTAAACAACAGCCTAGTAGAAGGTAGATGAAACCTAGAACTAGGTTTTGAGTAAGTCTTCTTTGAATAAGAAATTGCTGTTTCTAGACTATGGCCAGATTCATAAATACGAGTGTAAAAAATCGAATGAATGCTCCTATATGCAAATCACTGTACCAGATGCAGTTGCACGGGGCACTTTATTTAACCCTAAGAATTCTTCAAGGTAAATGTAACAAGATTGAGTGTCAGAAAAATGAAAATATCCAAGGTCATTCAAATGTGGGCATCTCTGGGGCCAGCGCTCATACTCTCCTTGCTACACCACCCTGCCTCTTTTCAATCAAAGAAAGCAATTAAGGGAAGTTCAATGCATGGAAGAGAAACCTTGAAGGAGATAGTAACTTAAAACAGGAGGGACTGGGGCTGGCAGTCACTGAATTCTAACCAGATGTGGCAAAAACTCAAGTGTAAATGGTTTAATGGCAGCAGGAACACAGAGGGAGCAAGAAAGTCAGCAACCATATTTATTAAGATTTTTAATGCAATTGCTTCAACAAGCTGGAGAGACATTTAAGGCTTGAGCAACACAGCGCATCTGGTTTCATCCCCTGATGGAAGCCCATTTTGGTGAAGTGGGAATTAAATTCACAAATGCAAGAAACTACACTCGTTTATCAAATTTCCTCCTGCTGGTATGAAAAATAATATTGTGATAGGGAATGAGATTAAATCTCTCAAAAATCAAATTTAGGTTAAAAAGAGAGAGAGTGGCAAGCTAACTGGTCCACCAGAGGGAGAAGTATCAGGTTTAATTCTTAGAAAATAGTTTGCCGAAAGAAGTCTGATTCTTCAAGTCACTGAAAGACTATTAAAATTAGATAAGCTCCAAGCGTTTGAAAAGTGTTAGCTTATATATAGCTCCTTCCCAAATGACAGACATAATGCACCCCAAGACTTGGGGGTGAGGATGACACCCTTGGGACTCGGGACCACCTTCATGTTCAGTCAGCCCTTGAGAACCCACTGGGAGCAAAGCCCTGGGAGGGTTTGGCCTTGGCTTCTGAATAGTGTCCCCATGGTTAGGGAGAAATGTGGGAGTGCAGGCCCTCAGCTAACAGGAGGGAAGTGCCCCATGTGGGAACTAAGTGATTTGAGGGGTATCTATAGCCTTGACCAGAAACCTCCCTGTCGTGCCAAATACCTCAATTCCATTCACTGTAAGCTATTACAGTAAGTTATTAATAAGGTAATAAAGCATTAACCTCTACCTCCAGATGCTGTGCATTTGGAGTCCACTCATCTTTCTCCAGCTACTCCAGGCCATACCGACCTCTTCTTTCTCTGAAAATTACTCCTATGGCTGATGTCATATAATGTGACCCTTAATTGCTTTTCTGGTGAGTGTTTATGTAAATAAATTTTAATTCATACTAAAGGATAAGTTCTTTAAGCACCAGATCCAAATATTGTGATAAACCACAGAAGATACTGCACATATACTGATTCACTGATCACATGGGAAGGGAAATTTTAGTGGAAGGATTAAAGGGAAGGAAATAATGAAATGCAAAGCATGGAGCATGTTGGAGAAAGGGAGGCCTTCATGCTGCATTACAATATTGGATTCTAGGCAGCCACTTACAAGGGCCAAAGACTTACAAGGAATGCTGGACGCCCAGGAGAAGGGAGGGCAGAAACACTGACAGACAGAGGAAGGCACGAGAAATTTTGATCATATGCACTGAATTGAAGGTCATCCTCTTCCATATCCTCCTGCATAGCTTCAGGAGGAAGCCTCGTGGAAGATACAACTTACTCTTTTACCCCAGGAAGGAGTGTGAGAATAGAAAGACAAACACATTTGCCCAAGACAATAGAAAGCAAGTCCTGGTTATACTTTTAGGCCACAGAATTGAATGTGCTACCTTTTCCTTATTTAATTTACCCCATCCTTCTTTGTTACCTCTAGTTTCCAAGTTTAAAAAGGAAAATTAGTATTTACAAGTGGTATAATGAGGGACTTCATTATATATATATTAAATCATTTCTCCATTTGTATGATTTTCTTAAATGCAAAGCATTAATAACACTTTTGTTAAATGAGCAAGAATGCTAAGGGACAAGTCAGATCACACGGAAATCAATTTTCATTCCTAAAAATCTTAATCTTCACAAGGACAACTTGAGAAGATGGACACATTGTAATAGATCCAGATAATAACAGACTTTCATTTTTCTCTTTATTTTGTTCCTTCTTAGGCATCTCTTGGGTTTCAGAGGGGAAAACTGAATCAATGATAAGGCTTTTAAAATCTAAACCACCCTACGTTTTGTTTGACAACTTGATACTTGACATTAAGAGATTCTGAGTTGCAGGGCTGAGAGGCTGTAGGAAGTAGGAAGCAGGTAATCGAAGGTAAGTAACAAGCAAGCCTTGTTTTGTTTCCCCCAGTTTCACCGAAGTCTCTAGATGTTGTTCCAATTTTTTTAATATGTGTCTAACTGGTTACAGCGGAGCTGGGAAGAGAGAGAAAGAGACCTGTGATCTTCTAAAACTGAGTTCAGGAAAATGAAAGTGTGCCTCTCTACTCTCCAAAATGGTACCTACTTTTTGATTAATTTTTCTCCTATTCATTTAACCAACATAAAATTTATTGCATTATCCGGCATAGATAAAGTCATCTGAGTTACCCAATGATAATTAAAACACTACACTTAAACCTAAAGGAACTTATAATCAGCTATAGGAGAGCCTCTGAAAATAATTATAATATAATTGAGGGTGGTAAACATAGGTAATTAAGGAAGTACAGTATGGAATACAGTTCGAGAAAATACAGTCCCAGGCCCCAGACTCAAGCTGCAATATTTGCTTCACTACATGCACTGCATTTATTGGATTATTTGGCAACTGGCTTACAGTATTTTTCTTCACCCTAAATTCTGCCATCACCTTTACTGACGTCAATCTTCATACCCAATCCAACTTTATGATGTCAGAAACTTCCTCTTCCACCCCATTTTGGCTACCCTCTCCCATATTTGACATGTTCCATCTCTGAAACTTCTCGTTAATATAAGCTACAGACTACTGTCATCCCAGCCCACACACTCAGTTACTCCAGACCCACATTCCTCAGTCCTGCTGAAATCCCTGGGGCACTTACTAGTATGATCCTGTGGTTTTCAAAATCACAGCTAGCCCTCTGGATAACCTTTTTCTTTGCCAGCTTCACTGAGATGTAATTGACATACAACTTTATGTACATTTAAGGTGTACAACATAATTTGTTACACGTATATACTGTAAAATGGTTACTACAATGGAGTTAGTTAACACCTCCATCAACTCACATGATTGCCATGTGTATGTGGTAAGAATATTTAAGATCTACTCTCTTAGCAGCTTTCAAGTATATAATACAGTATTGGTAACTATAGTCACCTTGCTAACCTTTGACAAATATCTCCCCATTTCTCTAACCCCCAGCTCCTGGTAACTACCATTTTATTCTCTCTTTTTATAAATTTGGCTTTTTTAGATCCCACAAGTAAATGAAATCATACAGTATTTGTCCCTCTTGCTAACAGTCAGGAACCTTCTTGCTCCACTATCTTTTAGTTGCAACAGCTAACAAAATCCCAACCCTAGGTGATTTCACGTATCCCACGTCTTAATGAATGTCTCACCAGTTGCTAAGTATTACCAGAGAAATTCAACCAGAATGACTAGAACCATCAAAAATTCATATCAATAAGCTCATTTGGCCCCTGTAATCTTCCCTGAAATATTACCTCCTCTCTAACCAAACCCTCCCATCCTCCACTTCAAAGTTTCTCAAGTATCCCCAATATCATCAACCTTTCCTTTACCATATTGCAGATGACCTCTTGTAGAAATAGGAACTATCAGATATTAACTCCTTCTACTGCCCAAAATAGCCCCCCTTACATACCCATCTTTCATCCATCTATCTAAGCCAATTCTCCTATCTGCATTCCACATTCTATCCTCTCTGGTTTGACCAAGGACCTTTCATTGTTAAGTGTCTCTCTTGCATGATTAATCCATTCTTTCTTATTGGCCCCTTTCTATTAAATTCAGCTATGTTCAGGTGTCTCCAAATTTTCAGACTCTCCTGTATACTTCCTCGACATTCTATCTAAACACCACCACTCCCTCCTCCTTTTACAGAAAAATTATCCAAGGATCATCATGGGTCAAAATTACCATCTCCTCATATCCTAAAAGTCTTCATGCACTCTAACCTGGCTTCTTGCTCACATGCACCCTCAATTCCATCCAAATAATTATATAAGGTGTCCAGTGATTTCCATGGCATCAGTTCCAATGGATTCTTAATTTTTATTTTGTTTGATATCTCAAAACATGCAAATTGTTATGCACTCTCTCTGACTAAAACACTCTCTTTGCTTTCTTGACCAAACACTTTTCAATACACTTCAGTCCCCTTTTCTGGGCACCCCTCCTTTACCTACTCTTTAAATGATTGGGTTTCTTGATCAAATTTCCATGGGCTTTCTCTGATTGTGCCAACAAGTTGCCTGTTGATTTGGGCTTTATTTTTTACTTATTATTAAGTTGGCATTTCAAATACATGAGAGTATTATTATTACTTATTTTATATGTTGGAAGTATTCTCTTTCTGAATAGCAACAGAGATAACATTAATTTTTTTAAGTAGTATTAAAAAGTATAAGAAATGTCCATGAATTCCTCTTATCTTTAGATATTTGATTGAGATGTTACAGATATAATGGCTATGGATCAAGGAGTGATGTCAGCGAAGATAGTTGAGTTGAACCTCTGAAAATTCCCTCTTTCATATAAGCTACAAGACTACTGGCAAAATTGTCAGAATCAACTTTTCCAGAACTCTGGAAACTAACCAAAGGCTTTCAATGATCCAGAAAGTGTTTATTTAAGAAAAACAGATGACTCTCAGTAAGAGCAGTTCAGCTTTGTAGGATTTTTATTTGCCCTAATCCAGCTCCCCCTTCCCAGCTCCATGGTAACTTTGGAAGCCAGCAACCTGCAAGGACAGTGGAAACCAACAGCCTAGCAGCCATTGGAGAAAGAAGAGGAGGTTGGAGCTCCAGCAAAGCTGGTTTTAGTGACCTGACTCAGAGCTCTTCCAGCGTAAACAGCCCTTTCTCCAGTGATGTTCATCAAAAACAATCAGAGGCAATTGTTGAAAATTATATGATATTTGTCTTTGTCTGTCTGACTTATTTCACTTAGCATAATACAATCTAGGTCCAATCTATATTGTCACAAATGGCAAAATTTCATTCTTTTTATGGCTGAATAGTATTCCATTGCATATATGTGTCACATATTTCTTTATTCATTCATCTATCAATGGATATTTAGGTTCCTTCCATATCTTGGCTATTGTAAATAATGCTGCAATAAACATTAGGAGTACAGATATCTTTTCGAATTAGTGATTTTTAAACAAATCATTGTTAAACAACCAATGGGTCAAAGAAGAAACCACAAATAAGTTGAAAAGACTTTAAGATTAATGAAAACAAGAACATAACATACCAAAGTATATGTGATTCAGTTAAGACAGTGCTGAGAGGGAAATTTACAACTTTAACATCTATGTTAGAAGAGAGATTTCAAGCTTATAACTTAATCTTCCATACTAAGGCCCTAGAGAAAGAAAATCAAACCAAACCCAAAGCAAGCAGAAGGAGAAACAGAATAGAAATAAAGGAAGTAAAGAATTGAAATGTACAGAAAAATTAACAAAACCAAAAGCTGGTGTGTTTCTGAGAAGATTAACAAAATTTTGAAGCCATTATTTCCACTGACCAAAGAAAACGGCAACTCAATTTGTCAAAATCAGAAATGAAAGTAGGAATATTACTAACAGTCTCACAAAAATAGAAAGGATTGAATGAGAATACTATGAGCAATTGTATGCCAACAAACTTGATCATCTAAATAAAATGTACAAATCCCTAGAAAGAAACATACTATTAAAACTGACTCAAGAGAAATAGAAAATATGAACAGATCTATAACAAATAATACGGCAGCATTAGTAATCAAAACTTCCCATGAAGAAAAACCCAAGACCAGATGGCTCCCCCATGAGTTCTACCAAATATTCAAAGAATTCATATTAAGTCTTCAAAACCTCTGCCAAAACACAGAAGAGGAGGGAGTGCTCCCCAACTCCTTGTACAAGTCCGACATCACCTTACACCAAAACCAGACACATGGAAAGAAAACTAGACCAATATTCCTTATGAATAGTGATACAAAATACTCACAAAAAATCATATAAAATAAAATCCAGCAGCATATAAAAAGGATTATATACCATCAGCCCAAATGAGATTTACTGCATGAATATAAAGTTGGCTCAACATACAAAAGTCAATTAAGCAGAACACCATATTGGTAGAATAAAGAGTAAGAAGCCACATGATCATCTCAATAGATGCAGAAAAGCACTGGACAAAATCCAAAACCCTTACATTACAAAGCATTCAACAAATGAGGAATAGAAGGTAACTCCTTCAACCTGATAGAGTGCATCTACAAAAACCCACACCTAACATCCTATTTAATAGTGAAAGACTAAAACTTGAAAGATCAGGAAAAAGACAAAGGTGTCCACTCTTACCACTTCTTTTCAACATTGTACTTGAGATTCTAGCCAACCTTATTAGGCAAGAAAGTAAAATAAAAAGCATCCAGATTGTCACAAGGTACCACACAGCTATTAGAACTAGTTAAGTTTGGCAAGGTTGCACAATACAAGATTAATATACAAAATCAATTGCACATCTATGCATTAGCCGTGAACAATATGAAAATGAAAATAAGGAAACACTGCCATTTGCAATAGCAACAAAAAATACTTAGAAACAAATTTAATAAAAGAAGTGCAAGATTTGAACAGTGAAAACTAAAAAATATCATTGAAAGAAATTAAGGATGTTTAAAATGGGAAGATACCCTGAGTTCATGGACTGAAGGACTTGATATTTAATAGCAGTACTCCCTAGAATCAATCAACAGATTCAACACAATACCTGTCAAAATTCCAGCTGCCTTTTTAGCACAAATTTTGACAAGCTGATCCTAAACTTCATATGGAAATGCAAGAGACCCAAAACAGTCAAAAGAATCTTGAGAAAATATCACAGTTAGAAAACTCAAGCTTCCTTATTTCAAAATATACTACAAAAGTACATTAACTAAGACTGTTGGTACTAGCAAGAGGATAGATATATAGATGAATGGAATAAAACAGAAAGTCCAGAAATAAACACATACACTTATGACCAACTGATTTTTGACAAAGGTACCAAAATAATTCAAAGGAGAAAGAACAGTCTTGCACTTAATAGTACTAGAGCTGAATATCACATGCAAAAGAATGAAGCTAGACCCATACACACACCACAGAACAAAATTAACTAAGAATGGATCAAAGACCTAAATGCAAGAGCTAAAACTTTAAATTATTAGGAGAAAACATAGACATAAATCTTCATGACATTGCGTTAGTCAATGGTTTCTTAGATATGACACCAAATGTCCAGGCAAAACAACAATAGATAAACTGGACTTAAATTTCAAACTTTTGTGCTTCAAATGACACTATAAAGAGAGTAATAACAAGCCACGGAGTAGAGCAAAATATTTTCAAATAATATATCAGGAACTAATATCCAGACTATATAAAAACTCCTACAACTCAAAATAAAAAGACAACCCACTATTAAAATACCTAGAAAAACCCTAACCAAGGAAGTGAAAGACTTATACTCTGAAAACTACAAGACACTCATGAAAGAAATTAAAGAAGATACCAATAAATGGAAACACATCTCATATTAACGGATAGGAAGAATTAATATTGTCAAAATGGCCATCCTGCCTAAAGCAATCTACAGATCCAATGCAATCCCTATCAAAATACCAACAACATTCTTCAATGACAAGAGCAAATAGTTATAAAATTCATATGGAACCATAAAAGACTCTGAATAGCCAAAGCAATCCTGAGAAGGAAGAATAAAGTGGGGGGAATTACGTTCCCTGACTTCAAGCTCTACTACAAAGCCACAGTAATCAAGGCAATTTGGTACTGGCACAAGAACAAACCCATAGACCAATGAAACAGACTAGAGAGCCCAGATATAAACCCAAGCATATATGGTCAATTAATATATGATAAAGGAGCCATGGATATACAATGGGGAAATGACAGCCTCTTCAACAGCTGGTGTTGGCAAAACTGTACAGCTACATGTTAGAGAATGAAACTGGATTACTGTCTAACCCCATACACAAAAGTAAACTCAAAACAGATCAAAGACCGAATGTAAGTCATGAAACCATAAAACTTAGAAAAAAACATTGGCAAAAATCTCTTGGACATACACATGAGCAACTTCTTCATGAACATATCTCCCTGGGCAAGGGAAACAAAAGCAAAAATGAACAATGGGACTATATCAAACTAAAAAGCTTCTGTATAGCTAAGGATACCATCAGTAGAACAAAAAGACATCCTACAGTATGGGAGAATATATTCATAAATGATATATCTGATAAGGGGTTGACATCCAAATTATATAGAGAGCTCATGCACCTCAACAAACAAAAACCAAATAAGCCAATTAAAAAAATGGGCAGAGGACATGAATAGACACTTCTCCAAAGAAGAAATTCAGATGGCCAACAGGCACATGAAAAGATGCTCCACATCACTAATCATCAGAGAAATGCAGATTAAAACCACAATGAGATATCACCTCACACCAGTGAGGATGGCCAACATCCAAAACACAAACAACAACAAATGTTGGCGAGGATGTGGAGAAAAGGGAACCCTCCTACACTGCTGGTGGGAATGCAAATTAGTTCAACCATTGTGGAAAGCAGTATGGAGGTTCCTCAAAAAACTCAAAATAGAAATACCATTTGACCCAGGAATTCCACTCCTAGGAATTTACCCTAAGAATGCAGCAGCCCAGTTTGAAAAGACAGATGCACCCCTATGTTTATCGCAGCACTATTTACAATAGCCAAGAAATGGAAGCAACCTAAGTGTCCATCAGTAGATGAATGGATAAAGAAGATGTGGTATACATACACAATGGAATATTATTCAGCCATAAGAAGAAAACAAATCCTACCACTTGCAACAACATGGATGGAGCTGGTGGATATTATGCTCAGTGAAATAAGCCAGGCAGAGAAAGACAAGTATCAAATGATTTCACTCCTCTGTGGAGCATAAGAACAAAGAAAAAACTGAAGGAACACAACAGCAGCAGACTCACAGAACCCAAGAATGGACTAACAGTTACCAAGGGAAAGGGACTGGGGAGGATGGGTGGGAAAGGAGGGATAAGGGGGAAAAAAGGCCATTACAATTAGCACACATAATGTAGTGTGGGGCGGTGATACGGGGAAGGCAGTATAACACAGAGAGACAAGTAGTGATTCTATAGCATCTTACTACACTGATGGACAGTGACTGTAATGGGGTATGTGGTGGGGACTTGATAATAGGGGAGTCTAGGAACCATAATATTGCTCATGTAATTGTACAATAATAATAGCAAAAAAAAAGAAAACCCAGTATTATAGTGGCTAAAGGTTTGAATAGACATTTCCCAAAATAATGTTTAAAAACATCCAATAAGCACATGAAAAAAATGTTTAACATCATTAGTCATTAGGGAAATGCAAATCAGTACCACAATGAGCTATCACTTTACACTCACCAGGATGGCTACAATCAAAAAGACAGACAATAACAAGTTTTAGTGAGGATGTGAGAAATTAGAACCCTCATACACTGCTGGTAGCAATGAAAGATGTTGCAGCCACTTTGGAAAACAGGTCAGCAGCTCCTCAGAGAATTAAGCATACATTTACCATATGTCCCAACCATTCTCCTGTTAGGTCATTGCTAGGTATATACTCAAGAAAACTGAAAACACACAAAAAATTGTTCATGGATGTTCAGAGAAGCATTATTCATAATAATAAAAAGTGGGAAGACTCTACATGTCCATCAACTAATGAAAGGATAAACAAAAGGTGGTATATCCATGCCATGAAATATTATTCAGCCTTAAAAGAACTGAAGCACCACTATATGCTACAATATGGATGAACCCTGAAAACATTATGCTAAGTGAAAGAAGCTAAACACAAAAGGTCATATACCATATGGTTCCATTTGCACGAAGTTTCCAAATGGGTAAATCCATACAGCTACAAAGTAGACCAGTAGGTACTAAGGTTGTAGGGACGGGAGGATGGAGTGTGACTGCTAGTGGGTAAAAGATTTCTAGATTGTGGTGATGGCTGTACTTTGCGAATCTACTAAAACCCACTAAACTATACACTTTAAATGGATGCATATAATGGTATATGAATTACATCTCAAGAAAAAAAGGACTTATGCCACTCAGTGATACCACAACCAGGTGTGTGCTCTATGGAGAAACTCTCACAAGGAGATATGTACAAGAAGGCTTATTCCAGCATTGTTTGAGAAAAAAATAGAAACAAAGATCCATCAACAAGAGAATGGGTGAACTATGATCTTTTCATACAGTGGGATACCCTATGGCAGTTTAAATGCATCACAGGATGTGTGTTAATGAGTATTGAGTGAGAAGTTAGAAAAGCATAGAAGATACCATTTAATAAAGATGGGAAGCAGGCAAAGCAACACTATAAATTGTTTATGGAGACACATAGAGTGTAAGTGTAAAATAATCACAAGAATTAAAAGTCCCAATGCAGGATACTTGTCCCCTCTGCAGATGGCAGGAGAGGGTGGGACTGGGTTAGTCACAGGGGCCTGAACTATGTCTGTTAAGATTTTAACTTGTAATGAAGAAAGGGGAAAGAAAAAGGGAAGGAGGGACAGATAAAAATAGATCTGAAGTAAATAAGGAAAATTTTTATGATATGAATAAGCTGGATGGTAATTACATGATTTTTTGTTATATTAGTGTCTATACTTGCCTATGTGTGAAATATCTATGATAAAACAAGACATGCTAATATATATATAAATATAGATATAAGTATAAATATAGATTAACTGAAACAGGATCAGATTTAACATGACTAGCTCATCAGCTCTTCAAAGTATAGAGAAATTAGGGCTGAAAGTAGCTTACTAGTCCTCTGATGTATCTTGCTAATTAATTTTCTATGAGAGCTTTTCATTATAAAATACATTTTTTACTGCTTAAGAAATAAGTTCATGATTATCCTCAATGTCTGGAAACTACAAAAAACTTTAAATAATGCAATATAAAACTACACATAATCATACTGTTGAGATATAGCCACCGTTTATATCTGTCTTTTATTTTCAGGTTTTTTTCTATGTAAACATACATCTTTTTATATAAAATTAAGGTCTCACTCCCTTCCACCTGCTCTACTCAAGCCTCACTAGCCTTCCTGTGGAACCACACTTGCTCTCAACATGGCACCTTGCACGTGCTTTTCTTCTTCCTGGAGCACCTCCTGATGTGACTGGAAGTGTTCGTCCTGGTTCGATAGTCACTCACCTAGCTCTCCTAGGCTGGATGGGATATGCTTCCCTGTCCCCTGACACTGTACTTGTCATGTGATCTGCTTTGGAATCTGGAATGAAATGTTGGCAAACGTAACAAGTAACAGTTTGCAATGTGCTTACGTGGCGGGGCCTGTCCTCTTGTGCCTCTGTCCCCGACATGAGAGGAACATGCCCCACCTGACCTGCTGGCCCAAGAGGAATGACACTCACATGACTCAGGCCTGTGCATGACCTTCAACATGGTGTCAAGCCCATGATGTCAAGCCCAGTCAAGCTCATCGACTGCCATCTCTCCGAGGCCAAGAATGGGGGCTTGCACATTGTACATGCTCAATAAATAACTCGAGTAAGTGAATATTTGGACTGCCTGCTTTTTTAAAACTTATTTTTCCCCATTTTCCCCATTTCCAGATCTTTAGACATTTACTTGTGCTTTTAAAACATTATAGTAAAAATCCTAGTACATCAATCTTTCAGTTTATCCCTAATCATTTTATTCAAATAAATGTCTAAATCAAAAGTTTTAAGCAAACTTGAGATTCTATTTTGGACAAATTTTTCTTTCTAAAATTTGTACAGACCTATAATAACAGAAAGGTTTTCACCAAACTTTTGTAAGAACTTAGTTTCATATTTTTTTAATCACTAAAGTGGTTGAAAATGGTATGCTGCTGTTTTATTTTTGTATTTACACTTTTTTTTTTTGATCTGGGCTCTGAACTAGGAAAACTGCAGTTTAGGTGTGAACATGGCAGCTTATTTTTTTTAATTGAACTATAGATGACATACAATATTATATTGGTTTCAAGTATACACCTAGTGATTCAACAGTAATCTACATTATTAAATGCTCACCCCAACAGTGTAGTTATTATCTGTCAACACAGAAAGATGCTACAGAATTACTGACCATATTCTTTATGTTCTACTTTCATCCCTAAGACTAATCTATAATATGATTAAGATTTTGTGCCACTTTATCCCCTTCACCTATTTCACCCACCCACCCTAATCCCTCCCCGATGGTAACCACCAGTCATTTCTCAGTGTCTATGAGTCTATTTCTGTTTTGTTCTGTTTTGCTTTTAGGTTCCACGAATAAGTGAAGCCACAGGGTATTTGTCTTTCTCTACTTGACTTATTCCATTTAGCATAATACCCTCTAGATCCATCCATATTGTTACAAATGGTAAGGTTTCTGGGGTTTTTTTCTTTTTATAATATTCCACTCTATATGTGTACTATATCTTTTTTATTCATTCACCTATTGATTGACACTTAGGTTGTTTCCATATCTGTTATTGTAAATGCTGCTGCAATAAACAGAGGGGTGCATGTATCTTTTCAAATCAGGGATTTTGTTTTCTTTGGATAAATTCCTGTAAGTGGAATTACTGGGTTGTATTTTTTAGTTTTTTGAAGAACCTCAATACTGCTTTCCATAGTGATATGCCATTGTTTTAATTTGCATTCTTTGTATTATTGATGAAGTTAAACTTTTCTTACATGTATGACACATTGTTATAAATTCTTAGATAAATACATATTCATGTATTTTCCTGTTAGGTTTTTTATCTCTTTGATTCCTAAGAACTCTTTATATATTAAAGCTATTTAGCTTTGTGGATTATCTCAAACATTACCAATATTTTTTTCCAACTGTTCATTTTTTTCTTTCAAATTTAAGCCATCAAAACATAGTAGATATAATATTGGCTTTTGTAGTCAGATACAGCTGAATTTGGACTCCAGCTTTGCCTCTTCCTAACAATATGACCTTGAACAAATACTTATCCTCACAAAGCTTTAGCTTCTCACCTGTGAAATGTGAAAAATAATGCCTGCTATACAGTATTGGTGTGAAATTAAGATAGATAATATGTCTAGTCAATTAAGCCTCTTTGGTTTTAAGCAAAATAAACTTTGACTAATTTATGCAAAACAATTAATGTATTGGGAAGATACTATAATAGCTAACCAAATTATGGAAGAGGTGTACAGCGAGGCCCTTAGGAAGAGCAAAAAAAGTGGAGTCAGCAGCGGACGCCTTTCCATGGACTGTGCAGCAAAGGTCCAGCCATTACATGACCCAGCTCCAGTTGCTTTTTATCCCTGGTGTCCACACTCTCTTCAAATTCCTGGTTGGGATAATCTGACTGGCCCAATCTAGATCATATGCACCCTCTATGATCAGGAAGTAGATTTTGACTACAGAAAGAAGGGCGGTAACTCTGGGAGGTACACAGCCCCCTGCAAACAACAAAAAAGAGGTGGGGAGGGAAAGGAGGAGTGGAGAGGGAGGCAAACAGAGGAAAGTGGTGGGGGGGATGGAAGGAGGGAGGCAGGCCACTCGGGGAAAGCGCTGAGCTCTGTATCTGCCCCTTAGTAGGCTTCCAAAAATAGTAGTTATTCATATACTGTGCAACACTTTTCTCCAAATTTTATACATGTTTAGAAAAAAGAGATTCCACTGAACTTAGACTCTTAAATAAGTTTCTCATAGTTATCTTTTGCTCTTATTGAACTGATTCCCAAGAGAGCCACCCTTGAATCAAGCTGAGAACCTCTGCATTCTAAGGGCACAATGCTTAGCAGTGGCCATAACGCAGCCACAGGGCCTCCTCGCTGTCTCTGCACCCCTGGGATATACTCTGAATGCTTACTTATATTCTTGTAGAACAGAATCCTGAATGGAGCAAATATTTGGAGACAACCAATATTTCAAAGCCAAAATAGAAATGCCAGAAAACCAACTTTTCAAATTTATATAATATAACCACGATGCAAAATCTCCCAAAGATATTAATCCTTGGAAGGGATCTAACCCTTGTAAAACTGAGTTTCCCATCTTTAAAATGGGTTTAATGGTATCTACCTCTCATAATCACTCTGAAGAAAAACAAGATGAAAATAAGACCAAAATTATATACACCTTACATTAGAAATCCACATCCCACATTCTCTTTTCCCTTTGAGCCAATTGAAAACACTATGAAAACTCCCTTGCCTGATTTTATACATGTACATATACATATAAATGTATAGAAAAACACAATATGTAGTGAATAGGAAGCATGATAATAAAGACCATAGGAAAGTGTTGAAAAGTAGGTCTACGAAGCATCCCTCCAGAACCCTGACATGCTCTTCCTCACAGCAATCCTGCAAGTTCCATTTTACAGATGCAGAAAGTAAAGCTCAGAAAGTGTGAGCAAGGGGCATTTCAAAATTCAAACTTAGCTCTGACTCCAGAGCTCATGCTCTTCCCACTAAACCACATTATCTCGTAGGAAGATAAGATGGTCCACAAAGAAATCATTAGAGAACTAGACAACACTGTAATCAATTGTTCAGGAGCGTTATTCTTCAGCCAGTGCTCTGAATGAACATAAAGAAACCAGTGAGATGTTTATGTGTCTAACCTCGGGACCTGGCTTAGATCTCAGGATATGTTCAATGAATGTATGGAATAAATCTTGCCCACAGTTTTGGAGGAAGACTTCATGAAGGAAAGATTAGAAATACCATCAAATACTTCTGGGGAAAAAAAAAACTAACTTTAAAATTCTTTCCACTCCCTTCCCCCACCCACCCACCCAGCAATTCAGATTATTATTTTTGTTGTTGAAGAAAAAGAAGAAACAGCAGAAAGAAGAGAAGGAGGAAAGGGAAGGATATAAGGAGAGGAAGAAGAGGAGGAAGAGGGAGAAGACCTAGCAAATACAAATCTGTTATCAATAGTTTTCATGACTGGGGGCCTTGAGCTTTGATTTTTCTCTCTGACACGTCCCAGTATTTGAAGACAACCTTTCAAGGAATCTGATATTTCAAAGAAAATAAAGGAAACTCCGGGTTGCCAAGTTTTGACATTTTGTAGACATCGAATTATTCGTATGATATGACCATGTTGGAAAACCCCCAGAGACTGATCCTAGAGCAAATCTGATTTGAAGTCATAGCCCTAAAAGATATTTCCTCAGATTCTCTGAATCATAGCTAAAGAATTATTTGTTACACATATCTAACTTTTTCCTTTTTTTTTTTTTTTTTTTTTTTTGCAGTATTTGGAGATGAATCTTTTTCCAGCCAAGATCTGGAAACAGTCAGATTCTTATAGGGAACATCAAGAGGGCTTCAAAATGCACAGAGCAACTCTCCTTTCTCCCCGAGGCACACCATCCAGCTGGACTCTGAGGGGGCTGGGGTGTGCTCCAGCAGGTCTGGCATCAGCCCGACCCATCCCTGAAGGAGTCTTGTTATTAAATTATTTTTCAGAGATCCATCTCCCCGTCTTTGGAGGCAGTACAGCTGGGAGTCATTAGCTGTAATCAGTGGGCAGAAAGAGGAAGCAGTGGGGGAATGCTCTGTCTTTCTGTAGCAGCCATCTGGGCAGAGGGAATTTGGTTTTAAACCCTAGGGGGTGGAGGAAGTTATTGGGATCTTGTTATATTTGGACTTGACTTCGGATCCTAAACAAAAGCTTCTTTTTCACCCAAGCTTTGCTTTCTGGAAACAGGAGTAAACGGTAGCAGGAGTAAGCTGGTGGCCATTTCAAGGGACATGATGGTCCAAGCAGACAACAGTCTGAATACAAAAGCCAAACAGTGGCTGGTTGGGAACCTACTTCTGGCTAGAGTTTCTAAAAGAAAGGAAGCAGTCTCTTTTTCTCCTCCTTTCCTCCCCATGCTCACACAGAAAAGATCATGCTTTTCTTTTAAGTTCCCCATACACACAGAGAGACCACTTTCATCTTGTTTCAAAATAGGAGAAGGACCACATCTTCCATTTCATCCTCTCTCTTTCCTCTCTGAAGATGTTGGTAATGCGGCATAATAAATAAAGATGGTCTATATAAATACATATGGCATATAAAATACAGTAAATAAAGAGCAAGAGCACACTTTGAGGGCAAAGACCTGAGTTTGATCCTGGTTCTGCTACTTGCTGGCTGTGCGGCCTTAGCAAGTTAGGTCGGCTCTGGACCTCTCTCCTTCACTGCAAAATAAGGGTAATAACAGATGTCTCCTAAAATTGTCAGGAGAATTAGTGATGGTGGGAGTCAACACCTAGCAGACTCCATGGAACACGGCAGGCGTCAGACAATCGGTGGCTATTCTTACTGTTATTTATGCCAAACTTGTAATAAAAGTGGCAAAATCCACCAAATTCCTTCATTGGCTTTTGGGGTTGAAACTTCCAGAGTTACTTAAACATGGCTCAACCCTCCAAATCAGAGGTCCCTAACTTGTGGACCACCAATAAATGAGTGTGTTTGGGCCTCATAGGTTTAATTTTTTAATTTTTTGAGCATCTTAAAATGCAGATTTCATATTTAAATATGTATTTCCAGTTTCCCTCGAAATACTGAAAATGTAGCCACCCTGGGCTAGCCTCCCTGAATGTCACAGAGGACTAGGACTGAACGGGGACTCTGCCTTTCAGACACTTTATGTGTCTTCCATTTGCTGCTATGTCTTCCCTCCGACGGTAGGATTCCAGCCCTGCTTCACTACCTTCTCCTGCCTGGCCCTTTCAGGCATTTGAATCAGTGACATCTTCTCTAACCCTCTGTCCGAGTGCTGATGGTTGAAAGCCAGAGAAACAGGAAAGTGTTTCATGAAGGATACTGAGTTAGTAATTGCAGGGCATGAAGAGAAAGGAACATGCTGTCGCATCCTAAGGGATTAGTAAGACAAGAGCACCAGACCCAGCAAGTCCGCCAGGAACTTGGACACTCGTCATTAGACTTCAACGAGTCTCAAGTGCCTACCTGGTGAAACGCACTAATATTTACCCTGACCTCCACAAAGACGATACTAGGGTCAAACAACGTAATGTGCGTGAGCAAACTGGGAAACGCTATGGATAAATGAAAGGCAGGCTGTCAAAGGCCACGGACACAATATTCGAGAGAAGAAAACCGTTTACTAGCCATCACTAACAGTCTACCTGGCTTGGAAATCGCACAGCTAAAAGAGATCTTTAAACTAATACCAGCCCTCAATATTACACGAGCCAACTGACACACAGGAAGCAGCTCTCAAGAAGCTTACAGTAATTTTTTAAAAGCAACTTACAGTAAATACAGTGAAGTACGAGGAAATACATGAAAAGGGTGCTCCTGGAGGTACTTCAAACCAGGCGGGCCTCACCCTCCGCGGGTCCCCGGAGGCGAGGATGCGGCAGCGCGCATGCGCCACAGGCAGGCACGGAGGACCCCGGGCTCCCCCTTGCAGATGGAGTGAGATGTTTGCAGGAGGAAACTGAGTCTCAGGAGAAAGGAAAATTCAACGCAACCCCCCCACCCCCACCCGAGAGCAACATTAGGCCGTGTGAAGGGGAAGGACAGGAAGGGCCCCTCTGCATGGCCTACCTGTAGAAAAGGGGCGTCGCGAAGGGGAGCTCGCCAGGAAAGCCCCGGCGCACACACGGGCCCAGGAGACTGGTAGGTACGGGGGAGCTGGGAGCCCTTCTGCGTCATGTCGGGTCGTCTGGTGAACAGACGCAGGCAGGGTTAGACAGGCACGAGATGAGCAGGGGCCATGATCCCCCAGAACCAAGGGGACGGTGAGAACAGCCCTCAGCCTGCGGGGCGGGACGGACCCTCGAGAGCCGGAGGGAAGCACGCGGCCTAAGCCCGGAGGAAGCCCCAGCCCGCCCGGGGCACCTCAAGGAAGCCGCCTCCAGAGGCGTCTGCAGTGGGCGGGAAGCTGCGGTCCTCATGCCCCTCCCCACCCCGGCCCCCGCCAATCTCAGGTGGGCGCAGAGGCTGTCACTCAGCTGCGTGCCCCACAGCACGTTCTCTTCAGGTGCTCTGGCTGAATGCCCTGCTCCTGTGCTTGGGAACCCGCAGCCTCCCGCACCCAGACAGGCATCTGGGCCTGCAAAGGATTATTCCCGAATACACAAGGGTCCACCAGGCTACCCGAAACCAATGTTCATCAGTGGACTGACTGAAATTTTCAGTCCTCTCTTTCTGCCTTTTAGAAACGAGACTTGCCCCTTTGGGACTGAGTAAATCCCCTGATTTTTAAACAATTTTAAAAAAGGGAGATGTTGGGGATCCCAATAGGAGATGACAGATGTCTGTTAATAGTAGTGGGTATGGGGTCGGGGAGGGAGCAGATCAAGCAATGACATAGAAAAGTTAACATGTGTGATGTCATTATATTTGTACATTGGTTGGTGAATTATATTGATTAAATATAAATACAGAAAGTGTGAAATAGAGGATTTTGACCATCAGTAACAGATCTCCAACAGCAGATATGATCACTTATGCCTATATAGGACTTTGCAGATCACAAGGACTTTTACATATATTACATTTAGTAATCCCCAAGGCAACCAGGAAGAGGAGACTGAATAGACTCCATTTTAGGAATAAGAAAATGGAAGCGAATGGAGATGAACAAACTTATCTCAGCTCTTATTACCTTCAAGTCACAAAGTTCATACTGGAATCCTTTTTTTTCTTTCCAAACCCTGGGTTGACTCCTCAGTGGCCAAATCAATGCACCTGCCAATCTCACAGGACGTTGAAGGAGGGAAAGACCTCGTGGGACCCGAGTAGCCAGGGGAGGCGTTTCGGGGCAGGAGAGAGGGGCGCTGCCCTTTGAGTGAGGCATGGAGCCCAGAGCGCTAAAGAGAAGTGAGGCAGCGCTCTGGAGGGGAAGATGCAGGGTAGTGGGGAGAGCGCAGACTGGACACGTACAAAGGAATAGTGGAAGATCAGGAACAAGGCATTAGGACGGGATCAGGAACTTTATTCCGAAGAAAATAAATAAACTTTATATGAGAGTTTTGAAGGAGGGGAGCTGCCCTCAAAACCGTGGGATGGGCACTCAGCAGAGCCCTGTGCCTGGCGGCCCGGCGGGTGGGGGGCGGTGGCAAGGGGTCGGGGAACCCGTGTAGGCAGACTAACCGAATGACTGGGAAATGACCACATAATAACGACTACACAAGAGCTGAGTGTTAGGGAAGGATTACACAAGTTCCCATCACTGAGATGGCTTCCAGAATGAGGGACTCATGAGACAGGATCAAAATACAGATAAGAAACCACTTTAAACCGCTTTTATCTTAAGGATTCTATATTTGGACCAATCCTGAAGCAAATGAGGTTAAGGAGTGTTTATGTCAGAAGATTTGCATGAAGAACACTGTTTTCCTCTTCTAGGTTTCAGGGAAGCCAGACAGAAGAAATTAAGTGTAATCAAACATCAAAGTATCAATTAGCACTGGATCTCCCATCTAGAGAAAAAATGACCACTTGGGAACAGTGATCCAATCCTCAGCCAGCCTCGCCTGGAGTCAGACACCAGACATCCATCTAATCCCACGGTAAAACATCACAGGAAGTCAAGAGTCCCTGATAAACGAAGAGGGAGCTTTTTTTCCCCCAAAGCAGCCCTTGTTCAACAGGTCACTGTAATCACCAGAGTAAGAATAATTGCCATCCTGTTACCTTATACTCACATTTCTGACAGCCTTGGGTGAAACGGAATCACAGCCTTCAATGCTATGTCCCGCCTACCAATCACTGAATATTTACAACCTTTATGCATCTAACAAGGGTGGTCATGGTGATGTGGTAGAATGAGCCCACTCAGCATCACTTCCCACTTTCATTAGTTTTTACCAAGTAGATACGAACCAACCACTTCTCCATTCTCAAGATGACTTTATATTTCAGTGCTGAATGGGATATGCCTAGATTAGAACTTCCTGTTTCTTCTGCACCCATCCGTCATGCGCCCCACCAACCGCTTTTGTCTTTCTGCCTGTCCCCTCTCCCTCCCCTCCTTGTTCAATGAGAATCACATTTTTGCATCACCAGCCAATGGTTTTATGGCATTTTCTAATTGGCATACTTTCCCTCCATGTTCCCCAGTCCTTAGTAACCAGCCTGCCCCCAAAAAGCAGACACTTATACATACACAGCCTTTGGGGAATATTTTTGAATATGGGGCAGGTGCTTTACCAGTTATATTGAGCTTAACAACATAAAACAATTAATTGGGTGGTTTGTATTGATTAGTAGCTAAACCTCCCTCAGTTAAGCTCACGCAGACCCTATGTGCCCACCCTCACTCTTGAGCACAGCTGAGTTTACTCAGGCAGCCAGATACCTATGGTCTGAATGAGACCCCCCTTTGTCTGGGGTAAACCCACCCTTTAACAGCTAGACAAACCTCAGCTGGAGGTAAGCCTCCTGTAGAACCGGCCGCCTCCCCTGACTCGTCCACTCTGTTCCTGCCACCCACCGCTCCTCCACGCCAGTTTCTGTGACAGGCTTTCCCCAGCCATGGCCCCCACACACTGGGTGCTGTGGCTTTCCTGCATTTCCAGAAGCATCTCTGACCCAAAATGGCACACGGTGGAATTTACTGACAGCTTGAGGGTAATAGCAGCCAGCCTAGGAAATGACTCCCTTGCAATAGCAGACAACGGGAGACATGTACTGGCTATTCTTGTGGACAAGAAATTTTCCGGGAGCCGTAGTCCTGCGGAGGCCACACACAGCCTTCCTCCCTGCTCGGGAGCTCTCTCTCGGGCTGTATCCTCCTCACAGCCCGCCCACCATTCCCAGACCCCAGCTCCTATCTATCGGACTTTGTTGTGCAGAACGATAAAGCATCACCTCTGGCTCACCCACCACCTCCTCCTGCCCAGGAATCCTGCTGTGCTCAACCAAAAGACCTATCAGAGCTTTTCCCAAAGCAATAGAACCATTCCCGTAGGAATAATACATTGTGCCACTTCCCCAGAAGATGCTAACAAAATTTTCATTTGTTGCTTTTTTTCTGCTCTATTCATCATGGCCAAATGTGTGGAAAGTCTTTGAATTAGGGCATGACTCCCAGAAACTCACACTGGAAAGCCAGGAATGCCCTCCCGTGGTCCTGAAAGATGTGGGGCCCAACACCAGTCAAGGACCATGCTAGCGTGGGCTGACTTCCCTCTAACACCCATTCACAGGACCATCGACACCACTGCTTCCTCCCTGGCAAGGGAAATCTGCGTCATTTCCTTGCCAAGCCATCTTCTTTACTCCCCAGAGGTGCCCTGTTCTAACCCTTTGCCAGGCTGCAGGGCATCCTTCCATCCCCTGCAGTAGTCGTGCTCTGCAAACAGTCCAGACACCTCCCTGAACTCCCTACAGCACTTGTCCGTGAGCTTGCTATTTGCACCAGTGTGACCTCCTCGCCAGGCGGACGTTCTGGAAGGTCTATACCTGCACTTTTCCAGAGGACTCTCTGGGAGCATCCTTGCCGGCTGAACAAGTCCATCCCCACCTTCAGCTCTGCCCACTTCTCTGTGTCCATCTTCCCTGGCCCCCGACCCCAGTGCCCTGTATTAGCTTCCTAGGGCTGGCATCACCAACCCCACAAATGTGGTGGTTTGCACCATAGGAACTTGTCCTCTCCCAGTTCTGGAGGCCCGAGGTGTGAAGGCAGGTGTCAGCAGGACGGCACCCCTGCCGAAGGCTGCAGGAGAGAACCTTCCTCGCCTCTTCCAGCTTCTGACGGCTCCAGGAGTTCCGTGGTTTATGGCCGCATCCTGCCTGTCTCCACCTCCACCTTCATGTGGCCCTCTATCTGTGTCTAATTCTCCCTCTGCCTTTTCTTATAAGTATGCTTATCTCTGGACTTAGTGCCCACCCAGATAAACCAAGATGATCTAATCTCAAGAGCCTTCACTTAATTACATCTGGAAAGACCCCACTTCCAAATAAGGGCACGGCCACGGGTTCCACAGAGACCTAGCTTTCACAGGGAAGGAGGACCACTACTCAGCCTCCTACCAGCCCCACACTTCTCAGAGCCCTGGCCTGGCCCTTGGTGCTGAAGGACATCCTCCCACAGTCTACCCAGAGCCCCTTGGGTTCAGGAAGGACATTCCCTGGGTTTGCCCGCTGTGCGTGCATGCACGTGAGGGACCTCTATCCCTGTGACCTGGGACAGGTAGGTACTATCCCTCCACAGACAGAATGGCTGCTAGAGTCTCACATGCCTGGATTCCACCGTAGCGTAACACAGGAAAGTGCAATCGGGCTCACGTGACTTTTCCATCTCCCTCAGGAGAAGGAAAATTCAACTTCTTTCACTGTCTCTGGGATTTGTCCATCATGCCACATGAAAAAATTTACCAAACCATGGTCTACAGATCAGGGACACTGCTTGGTGCACCGCGATCAAGGATGCAGAGAGTGATCACACACACACACACAGGGGCTCCGAGCCCACAGCGATCACACTCACACGGGGGCTCCGAGCCCACAGCTAAAGCAGGCTGTAGTGCTTCTGGCACTTCAGTAAAGAAACCTGGTCAACTTCATTTGACCCAATGCTTCCCAAGCTCTCTTAACCTTAAAGACCTTTTTATTTTACAGAGCGTCTTTTAAGATCACACGGAATACCAATGTCCTGCAGAACATGATCGGGAAATGTTTTTTGCAAATACAGGGAGTGTCATAAAATTAATATTACATAAGCAACAGTTACTGTCTTCTCATTCCCAACATTAGAGTACACAGGTCATCTTGCTATTGCAGACCTAAAATTAAAGTCAACCTGACCAATTTCGGTTTGCCTACTCAGAGCTGAGCCCGCCAAATTGCTGGCATCTGTAGACATGAAGTCCCCAACCCAACACAGAATAACCCTCGAGCTGTTTTTGAAGGCAGGGACCATCTCCTCTTCTTTCCCCAGCCTCCTCCTCATACTCATACCTTGTACGTCACAAGCGCTCCCTGGCTGTCTCAGAGCAAAGCAGGAAGCTGGGCTGTGCCCTCTGCTCTAATAAACGCTGATCATTTCTCCTTTGACACACAGAGTAGGGTAAGATGTCAGTGTTTATGTCTCACAAAACTGAGACTCATTACAAGTCACAAAATAATTTCCAAGAAAGTTCAACGAGTCATTTCAAATTACAGAACTTGATAATTTTAAGCACAGATACCACACATGTTCAAAAATAGGCACCATCCATATGTGACTGAGCCTGGACTAGGAAGCAGCTGGGGTGAGGGGATGTACATGGACCACAGCCAGAAGGCCTACGGGTCAGTTCCACTTGGATGAGCATAGGCAGGTCTTTCTGAACTTGCAGTTTCTCTCTGGAGTTCCCAAATATGCACAAGGACTCACTAAAACAGTCAGTCCTCCCTCCTCATGCATTCTATATTTGTAACCCCAAAATCAGTGGTGTTTTTATGGTCATTCACGCACATGCCCAAAGTGGCCAAAAATGTATCCCCAGCACTTCTGCTCCCAGCTGAGGCCCAAGGCCGCGCTCTGCCTTCTGGTCCCAGCTCCAGCTGTAAACAAGCGTCCTCCTCATGGTCTGCAGGGGGCAACATTTTCACACTTCTCTTGCATATGGCACTGTTTAACAGGGCCACAGACATAGTGCTGAAGGGCTGTCTAGTGTCCCCAAGCGCAAGAAGGCTGTGGTGTGTCTCCAGTACATGTGTTAGAGAACCTTCGTTCAGGCGTGAGCTACAGGGCTGCTGGCCATGAGTTCAGTGTTACTGAATCAACAACACATATTAAATGAGGCGGCTTTAAGCAGAGACACACCGAAAACAAGCTGACAGATGAATGATCAGTTGATGAAAATTTGGGAAGCAGAGGCTACAGGGATTTAACCCTGGATTCCTTAGGAACAGAGGTGCAGCGCTCACTGGCCCAGTGTTCACAGTAGCTGCACAGAATACAACCACTCTGAATAATGAGAATCACCCAGCCTCATAAAGTGGTGATGCTTAAATGAGAAACCATATTTGTCCAGCAATATTTAACAAGAATTTCTGAATGCCTGCTACACCCAAGGCTCCGTGGACAAGACACTGTGGACAAATCTCTGAGATGCCCCAGACAGGGTCCCTGACCCACAAACGGCAGAGAGGGGGATGTGCTGGGAAAATGTCAAAGCTTTTAACAATATGTTGTTATGTTACGTTACCTTTTATGTTAATGGTAACAAGTTTTCCTAATATTCAGGCTGATTTAAAAATCCTCTGCCTTCAAAACATAGGCTCTATTCTTGTTGGACCAGAAATGGATTTAGAAGATTAATATTTTTGCAAAACCCTCCTCATTTAAGCCATAAAGGTGAAGAAAGAAAACATATATAAAATGCGTTAAGAAAACTTCAGCATTAGATATGGGCTCATAAAAATTTTATATTACAATAATTGTTAAGCACAAAATCTACAGAGCATTTTATAAAGAGAAGATCAAAATCCCACCAAACTTCAGAAAATCGACTTTGAATCATGGAGAAAAGAGCCAAATCATAAAGGAACATTGGGTTACCAGATGGTCTCACGGTCCTAGGTGCCCAGGAGGGTGATCAAATACATAAAGATAATTCTGATCTGGGTAGAGACTTATAAGTAAAATCAAGATGGTACAAAAATAAAACTAACAAGTTCACCTGGAATTAACGCCCTTCTCCACACTATTCAAATTATAGCCGCAACCAAGAGACAGCAGCCGCCGAGACAGGTCAACTGATGCAGAGAAAACGCCAGCGTGAGTCTCTGAACCGCTGCTCCATGTTATGGGGCCAATTTCACCGATGAGACCATCAGTTCTGTTTAGGAGAATGTGGCTAAAATGTTCCAGGTGTTAGGGTGTGGTGTTGAATAACGGGTTATGCGGCTTCTCCTAATCTCTTTTCCCCAACTCCACTATCTACCAGTTAAAAGGACGGAAGGTTTTGAAAATCCGGTGTGCCTCACTCCCCTGGGGTGGGGATGATGCTATGTAACAAAGAACTTGCCGGTTCATCTTCCCCTAGCTCTCCGCACAGCTGGAAGGAAAGAAAAGGAAACCCATTTGAGAACATTTTAAAGCTACTCTCTATTCCACACTATGAGACTGCTCTGTTTAGGATCTCAAATATGCTTGCTTTAACCCGTCTTTGTTGACACAGCCACAGACTTCAGCAAATACTGGAACCAGACTCAACTAGATTTCTTATAAACTTTCATATGTGAGCAAAATCCCCCTTTGATTTTGCCTAATGTTCATCTGTTGTAATTTTAACCAGGTTCTAAAAAAGAAATCTCCTAGCATTCTCTCTTCTGTATTTTACAGTAAAGAGAGGAAAAAAAAGTCCACTGAACGTTTATCCACCTCAAGTTATAGTAACTTTTGCCTCTATTCTCTCAAAAGATTTTTTTCTTGTAGTTGTCATTTGCCTTTACATTTTATCAGCTGTCCTTCTCACCTGTGGAACTTTCTCTGACTCCCAAAGTCACGAGGATAATTAAACTCGCACTTGCAGGAGAACCAAACAAAACAGAAGCCAAAGCTTCAGGCTGGAGAGCGGGGAGTGGGCTGGGGGGACCATCTGCTTTCTCGAAGAGTCCTGGATATCTTCATAACCGGCTGGCTCTCCACTAGGAGGTGTGTGCTGTGCTGTGCACAGGGCCAGAGGCCCGTGTCCTCTGGCCTCGTCCTCAGGCCTTCTCTCTGGCCTGATGCTACGCAGAAGCCAGAAGCCCTGCCCAGAGAGATCTGAGCCTTTTCTTCCTCGTGCCACGACTGGCACGTAACCGCAGGACAATCTCTGGTAACTTCTCTGAGCATCAGGGTCTTTGTCAGGAATATCTGGGTAACACCTCTGCCTGAAAGCATTTTAGATCTAAACTCCCTAACCATGTGTTCAAAGCCCTAAACAATCTGGTCCCAATGTGAACATCCCTGACACCCCTCTCTTCCTCACTCCCATCCCCCCACTGCATGCAACCCTGTCTCCAGCAGACTAGGGGACTCCCTGACTTCCCAAAATGACCCCCCATACTTACTCATCTCCACATCTCTCTTCTAGATTAGCCTCATTCCACCTATAATATTCAGACTGAACTCCCCGGGCACCTACTCCATGCAGACTTCCCTGATTTCCTCCAGTAACAAATCCTTTCTTCCTCCTGTCCACTCATTCCTTACGGAACTTTTCACATTCATTGTGGTATTAGAGTTAGTTACTGACAGCCTCATCTTCTCTATTAGACAAAGGCAGAAACCTCAGTTTGCCCATATTTCTCTCTCCTCTCCTCTCCAACCCAAGGCCCAGACTGAGCCTCAATTTTTAATAGACATTTATTAAATATTTATTAGATTAATAAATGAAGTTTTTTAATTTGCTTCACTATGCCAATCTCTCTTCATATATAAGTGGGCATAGAAAGGGATGATCATATTTGCTAACTAGCTTGAGACCATCTAAAGAAAAAGGCAAGCAAAAATTTACTATGAAATTCACAGTGTTTAAAAGGATAAACCAGGGATATAGGGAGACCAAAATTTTGTGGTCTTCCAGAACCGTGATTCCAGTTCTGGAAACTTCTGGGAAAAGCAATGAGTATGTCTAATACATAGCTGACTTCCCACGTTCAGCCTCTAGTGACCCAGCTCTCTGGCATGTCCTCTAGGCCAAGCTTAGTCAGCATAGTGCAAGGTGCTCTCCACCTGTAACAGCTGGGACACCCTCGGTCTCTTTTGACATCTAGAACTCTGAACTCTCTCACACTCACTACTACAAGGACTGGGAAAAAGGAAGGAACTGATATATGTGATACAGTATCAACCTTGAGGTCAGATGGGGGAATTCCTACCTTATGTGCCCCTTTAGTAAGATGACACATTCCTAACCAGTAAGGAATGAGGTTCCCAAGGATATGTTTTCCTTTCTTAGAAACCAAACACCTTTCATTTTAAAAGTCATATATGAGTCAAGCTGCACAGATCAGTTCCCTTGCATGAATGTAATGAAACATCTACAGAACAAGGGCTCAGAAAGCTGGATCAGAAGACAGTGTTAGAGGCCTCCAGAGCACAGCACACATTCACATTCCTCCTCTAGTTCTTGTGCAAAAGGCACAGCCCACAAGGCCCTCTCTGGTCTGGCCCCATCGCCCCTCATTCTTGGGCACCTAACACATGGAGTGGCTTGCCAATGTCTGCATATACTGGGCATCTTCTCCACTTTTTGCCTTTGTTCAGACCTGATGCCAACCCTTCTCTTCTTTGCTAGAGGAAGCCCTCTGAAGTTCTGCTTCCTGAGTGGGCATCCGGGTTCACATAGGACTTTACTGAGAACCTGAATGTCATGCTTGATCAGCAGGGTACCAGCATGGCTCTGGCGACCCTAAAGGACAGTGACTTACCCATCTTTTACCTCCAGAAATTAGCATAGTGCTGACATACAATTGTGCCTACTCATACCTGACCTCCCCCTTCTGTGGTATAGAACTGTCACCAAGACTAAGATTTCACCAGCTCCCTTTTATCCAGGTACAACCAACTAGGCAGCTCTTCCCATGGGACATGAGCAGGAGCAACGTTTGCTGGTTTCAGGCCAAGTTGGTTAAGAAATGGCTGTGTCTTCTTCACCCTATTTCCCTTCCCACCAGCTGGAAGAAGAGGATTCCAAGGTCATAACATAGAAGTAACCTGAGTCCCTGAGTCACTGCCTGGAGGAAAACCTCTTACCAACTAGGAATACACTCATTAGATTGTTACGTGAGCAAGAAATAAACTTCCATTGTGTTCAGCCATTTAAATGTGGAGCTTTATTTGTTACAGTAGCTTTACTCTATATAGATTAATTCTCAAAAATGCATATTAAATTAATTAATTCTGTGTAACAAATGATGTTTAGTCCTTCTAAGGACTAAATCATAAAGGGGAGGCAAGGAAAGGTGGAAGAGCGAAGGCAGGAAAGAAGGGAAAGGGAGAGAAGGAAAGAAAGGAGGGAGGGGGAAGAAAAAGATGTACACAATGAAGATTTGTAGTCAAACTGCCACCTCAAGTGTAAGCGGCCCATATCCTCACCATCAACAAGTATATTATCACCAGGTTATCTGTTAAGTTTGCTGCTGTATCTACAGTCAAACATCTCCTGAGGCCAAGAAGACATTCAATAAGTGTGTGCTGAATTAATTAGTAAACAAAATTAGTAATTAGTACCATGATTTTGCTTCTTTGTAAATGACCCCAAGAAATCACATCTCCCTCAGCCTACATATTATGGTATCTAATCAAGGATGAAATCATTTCTCTCCTCCAAAAGCTTAAAAAACAACACTATAATATGTATCTGAATGCCTATGATGTGCCATGTGCCCATGGAATTCATGTTCCCTGGAAGCTTTCTTCTGAAATAATAGCATATTGCTTGTTATTAAAAAGCTAGTACTTAAAGGTTGGCTCTGAACTAAATAAAAGGCAGCATTTTTCTTCCTTCCTTATCCTAATCTCCCAAACAAATCACCTATTATAAGAATTTTGAGAAAAACCTTCAGAAGGTATTTTGGGGAAGGGAGATCAGAGTGGAGAAGAAATTCTAAAGAGAAAAATAATAATAATCCAACCTTAATATTAAGTAAAGGGAGAAGAGACCATATGTGGTGATGAGATCAATGTAATCTACATCCTATGGTCCTGTGGTCCAATTATTGTTATATATATATATGTACATTATATATATAAAATGCTAAATTTTGCCCCATCCTGAGAATCGACAGCAACTCACTGTGTCTGTTTATCTCTATGCCATTACCCAGTTGTACAGTAAATCTGCATTTCTAGAGATGGTCTAAAATAGAAACCCATGCTGGCTAAATTTGTTTTGGGACATATCAGGCAACAGCTAGAAATTTTTAAATGACCAGCTTGTGTTCCACTGGGGCACTGAATGAATTGATTAGGGATTTAAAGCTAAAGATTGAAGAGTATTTTCTGGAGCTGGCTAAGGTGAGCGCTGCCAGTAAAAACAAGGAACTCCAAGAGAACAGCTATCAATCAGAGCTGCTTTTCAATTAGAAATGTGGGAAAAAAGGAGGCAAAATGGGACAGGGGAATGTCTCGTTCTCCCCTCTGTGTACCCCTCTCCAACCAAGTCAATGATATAATTAACTCCTTACGAATCCTTGCCAACTTTCACCACTAAAGATAGGAGGTAAGTTTTCCCACTGGCCAGGGGTTCATTCTCAGTAGATACAACCTTTGATCAGAAGATGCGCAAATATACTCTGAAGAGGGCTACCCCTCAAAGGACTGATAGTGTGCGATTGATGGGTTTCTAATATGCAGCGTGCAGGGCTGCCTGGAGAAGAGGGCTCCCTTGAGAGACAAGCCCGGCTATTGTCAGGCTGCTGTCATGCTCTCAAGTGCCCTGCCGTAACCCTCGTACTCTGAAACACTCATATTGGTTATTTCAAAGTTGGGTGCAGAATTGTGCTTTCCCGTGTCTGTCACTAATGACTTGCAGCTGTTGCTAATCTGTGCCTCTGATTTCCTTTGATTACTATGTGTATTGATGCCTGTGTAAATAGGCATCTGCCAGGTGCCAGTACAATCAGGGGAAAATATAAAAAGTTCCCTGTTTCAAATTCAATGTGACATTGTGCAAGTTGAGAGGCAGCCATTTAACTATTCAGAGGCAACCGCTTCCTGGGGCACCTCCGGCCTCCTGGCCAGGGACCCCCCTCCCAGTCTCCCCCTCCCCCGATGATGCGGCCTTTCTTGAGGATTGTCTTTAGCCGCAGGAAGAGGGTTTCCACACCACATGACATCAGCAGACTGAGATGCGTGAGACGGCAGGTTATGAACCAAGTTTCTAGAGAGCGAGCGTCTCGCCCTTCGGCCGCAGGAACTTCAGAGAACCTCACCCACCCCATCGGCTCCCCAGAACAGCCGTCCCCGTTTCTCCTCTGAGGATCCCATCTTCCTTGGGAACGGCAGTGGGCAGGGAACCTTCTCCTTCAGGAGAACCAGGTGATCATCTGGAAGAACACGGAGCAAGATGGACGCTTTCCCAGGAAAGACGCAAAATTGATCGTGATCAAAAAACCATCACCTGCAGGTACAATGGGAAGTAGTTTCTCTCAAGAACCTTTTCTTATTTTGTGCTTCTTGGTTCTTAGGGAGGCTATAGACGGAAGCTTAGAGCCCACCCGTGCCCCACTCTCACACAGCAATCTCAGAGCACAGCCCAGCCGGGGAAAGTGTGGCGCCTCCGGGGTCCCAGGTGGGGGCCTTCCCGCACATCCCCCTCCCCCGCGGCAGGAAGAGCAGGTTCCCGGGCGGCAGCACGTGCCGGGCCCCCCCATCCAGCGGCCAGAGCTGCCCCGCTTCTGGCTCGGTCGTCTCCTCCCCTGTAGCTCATGAAGGCAGGGACACTTGAACCACACTTTGACAGGTTCACCGTTGTTTCTTGTTATAAAAAAAATCTTCGGTTGTTGATTTCCATCATTTTTTCTTTGCTAGGAAACACCGCAAGAGGCAGGTCTACTTGGAAGTTCATGGTTAGCTTACAAAGTTAGGCAGCCCAGCAAAGGAACCAAAGAATGAGGTGTGGCCACACGGATCCTGGGGCCCTGGGAGAGAAGCCCATGGGATCCCAAGGCAGGGTGACATTAAATAGGTCATTTGAACCCTACAAAAAAATCTGATATGAAAATGAGCATCTGGTGGCTTTCTTTAATCCCTGCTTGGGCGATTTTAAAATCCAGTGGCTGGAACATTGATTTAAAAGCAGATCTCCAGAATTTTTGATCTTCCTCCATCAAATTGCAGCAAAGTGTCCCCTCTCACATTTAACCCCTACAGCTTCAGAAACCAGTCAGTAAGAAAGTAATGCCCCAACAGTCGACAACAGTGGTTAGCACATAAATGGAGGAGGACTGTCTATCTAAGTCAGAAGAAATAAAATGATAAGTAAATACCCCTTAGCCCTGTGGCATCTGGACATTGACTGTACAATCCAGAAGGAAACCTCTGAGTGAAAGTATAAGATTAATAAGAGGATATAAGATAAATTAGCAAAACTGTGGGTTAGCATTCTTGGGAAGAGATATTGTATCATTCCCTGAGGATTCAGAAATCAGATACTTCAAAAACACTTCACACTGCATTGTATTTATTTAAAGACAATGGTTTAAAAAAATTCCCAGATCCAAACTAAAGGCAAATCGACATCTAAAAAGGTCATGATAGAGAAAGGACCTCACCGAGGATACAGAAGATGCTGCCAAGAAGACTGGTTGAAGATAAAGCCATCAAAGAGATTTGACACTGCTGCCCGTTTAATCAAAGGTGCTGGAGGCATGCCAAGGAGTCTCTATTCTCACCGACCCTCGGAGAGCAGAGTGAGGTGAGGTGGAGAGCTGATCATCGTCCAGAAAACCGGAGGAAAAGGCTGCTAGGGCCATGCGTTACTCTATCAACACCAGTCCACACAGCCACCTCCCTCCATCCTCCGTCCCCAGAGGAACACAGTCTCACGAACACTGTCCTGTTGGCCTCACCATCAAACTGTGTGGCAGAGAACCCTTGGTTTCTGGCTCCTTGATGTGACCTTTATAATTACCAGTAATCTTAGTGGTTGGTTTTAAATTACTATCAACACATCTGAACACAGTATAGTTGTTGACATTCCAACAACATGGGTTTGAACTACATGGGTCCACTTATACATGGATTTTTTTTCAATAAATATATTGGAAAATCTGGGGGAGATTTGCAACAATTTGAAAAACTGTTTTCTTTTTTCTAGCTCACTTTATTGAGAATACAGCATATAATACATACAGCACACAAAATATGTGTCAATTGACTGTTTACATTATTGGTAAGTTTTCAGGTCAACAGTGGGCAATTAGTAGTTAAGTTCTGGGGGAGTCAAAAGTTATATGTGGATTTTCAACTGTGTGGGGAGTCAGTGCCCCGACCCCCTTGTTGTTCAAGCGTCAACTGTATTCCAAGAGACCTGTAAGTGGACATACTTTGTTGAGGCTCTATCAGGGGTCTGGATCCCGCTCAGGGAATGAGGCTGAGCAGAATCCTACACTGGCAGCAAGAGCTAATTGCAGCCAAATGATCTTTTGTCCAGCAACCTCTCTCCTCCATCCTCTTGCCCCACAACTTGCAGGAATCAAAGAAATCCAGTAAATGTGAACTCAGAATTATCACCCGGAGGACCACTTTCATCACTGAACAAAGGTATGTCCATATCTAATGCTTAGTGTTACCAGTTTCACATTTAATTCAGGTCATTCCAATGGCAACTGCCTCTTTTCCAAACATTTACATGGGAGTTTTGTGATGGGTTCCCAATAGTGATGTAAGAAGAGTTATCATCGTGAGCTGCTCTGCAGACTAAAATAATTAAAACATACAAATGAATTTTGAAAAATCGCTGAATATTGTATGCTCCCTTTTAAAGATTCCTAAAATATTTTAGCACATTATGGACTCTGAGGAGTCCTCAAGTTCAATAAAATTGAACAATTTACTCCAGAAGTTTCTAAATGTATTTAATGAAAATTCCTTTGTACAGACAATACCTACAAATTTACTAGAAAAAAATGTTTCATAATCATTAAAGGTGCCTTTAACAAAGAGGCAAGCGAAAGGAGACGCAGACAGAAAAATGATGGATCCATGTATTTAGCTTTTAGTTATTTATACCCCAATCTAGTGAAAAAAAGGATTTACAAAAGCTTACCAAAATTCATACAGTAAGATAAAATAGCAGTAAGGTAAAATAACCTAAAATGAAATAAAAATGAGAGAAAAAAATGATACTAAATAAAAAGTAGATGAAGCCACGGTATTTTAATATACTGCTGTTTGTCTATATCAAAATGGAACATTTTATTACTTACAAATTGGCAAATATAGGGAGTACTTCTTTGACAGATTGTCATCTATATAATATGGACCATAAACTGGCCATAATACTTAACTGATAAATCTTGGCAATAATCTAGATGAGACAAAAATTACTGCTCAGTTGAAATCCTGTGCATAGTTCATTTTCAGCCTTTATTTCTTAATTGCTTATATGTTTCATGAAATATTTCATTTATATTAATGAAAGTGTACAATGTTATGATTTTGCCACAAAAAAAATGATCTCATGGAAATTCTACTTATGTTTCATAAAACATTCATCCTCTATATTCCCACCCCCGAAATCTCTATATAGCGGACATTCAAATTAAATTTAAAGAAGACCTTCCAGGCAAAAGTATTCAGTAAAGGCTGAGGGTCCTTGCATCTGGGTTTGGAGCTTGTTAAATTCAGTGGATGAGATAAGATAACCACATTAATAAATAAAAGCACATATCGTAAGTGCTCTAAGCAAATAAAAGAGGGCTGGCTCCAATTAGAACTGGAAGATCAGGGAAGGCAGCACCGAGTGGATGTCACTGGAGAAGAGAATGCGTGCATATGAGTAAGTGGAGATGAGGAAGGCAGAGTGTTGTACTACTAGGCAGAAATAGCAGGAAATGAAAGGGACAAGTTGCATTGGGATTATTCTGGGGAGTCGTGAATACTAGGCAGAACATTTGAAATGTGAAAATAAATTCAGGAAACAATGAAGGGCCAGTGAAGGTTTTTGAGAACAGCACCCCCTCGAAGAACCATACCCTGCAAGTAGAATGGATGAGGGGAGCAGGCTAGCACAGTGGTTCTCCACGTGTGCCCCCCAGGGCTGCAGCAGCTGAGGCCCTGTGGGAAATGCACATCCTCGGGCCCCACCCCAGACCTACTGAATCAGAAACTCTGGAAGGAGGCCTAGGAATATGTGGTTTAGTCCTTCAGGGAGGATTCCGATGCAGGCTCAAGGTTGAGAATCACTGATCTAAAGACCAGAATATCAATTACTAGATCATTTCAATCATTCCCATAACTAGTAACGAGGGTTAATCCAGGTAAAATCATAGTAAGAGGGTAATGGAGAGAACAGATGGGGAAAGCGGTGTGTTTCACCAAAGGATCAGTGATCTGAAAGCTCGGGTCAGCACGTCTCATCAAACGCCATCCTGAATTTCCCAGATGGCTGCAGTTCCCTTTTCCCCCAGGGTGTGATATCATAACACTACCGAACAGCTTCTGAAGACTGTCAGGTATGAGGAATGAGGGATAGAGAGGATCTGAAATATCTCCAAGCTTTAGGCCTTGGAGAGAGGCCATCCAGAGATGGCTTTAACAGACAGGCAAAGCAGGAGGAGATGCGGATGGAAACACAGGCTGGATCCATGTGTTTAGCTTCTACTTATTTATACCCCAATCTAGTGAAAAAAGGATTTACACAAGCTTACCAAAATGCATACTATGCAGTAAAGCATCGTAAGATTTGAAACAAAAATGACGTTAGATGAAACGTAGAAGGTGAAGCCATGAGTGAACCAGAGAGGGCCACCAACTGGGCTTTAAGCTCCCTCGTAATCATAACCCTGAAAGATTCACAGGACCCATGAAAGCAGAGCAAAACCCTTGCAGAGGAAACCCCATGTCTTCTTTGTCCTGAAACCAGGGAGAAGTTTCCACCCCAACCCATCAAAGAGGAGACTGGTACTGTAGCAGTATTCTCAGGACTGCCTTGGAGACAAATACTCTGGCTTTAATATCAGTGGAACTGTACGTGTCTTTAGAACAATGGAGTGAGTATTTTCTGCAGTAAGTTGAGAATGTGAATCTCAAGCTCAGGAAGCAAATCAAAAATAAAAATATGAATGAATCAGGGACTTTCCCACATGAGAGAGTTGCACGGTGGGTAGATGACAACACAGTACAAAAAAAGAACTGAAAATGTTCTGTTGCTATTTGGGTTTATGCCTATGGTATTGAAAACACTGCCTGAATAAGGATACAATATTGCCACTAAGACTATATATCAACAGGTTTCATACAAAAATGAATATTCCATTTAAAATATAAAAATGTTTCCCTCTTGGAGAAAAAACTGAATTCATCAAACTTTATATAACAGATGAATGATTAGCAATTTAAAAGATTCAACATTGGATATCAACATAATGGCCCTTAGTGAAACCATTTTATAAAATTTCATTTATCACTAGTTTTTGAAGAATGCACCTATTGCATTAGTTGTGGCAAATACATTTTAAAACTATAACCCCAAAAATGTGTTGGAAAAAAGTTTCTACAATAAATATAGTATTAGATCAACAAACTCTGTTGGTTAAATTAGCTATTCTATTATGTCATGGAAGAGAACTTTCTGATGAAGCAATTCCCAAAAAGTAAGTATCTGCCAAAGATCAGTGTGTGACTGAGATCTGTTTGGGTTGCAATTATCAGAAACTGATTCTGACTTCAGAATTACATGTATGCATATATATGCTTATGCATATATGGCATTGGAGTGACATGAGGAGCAGCTCACAGTTCTAAGGAAACATGGAAGAGTAAGACCACAGGGTGGGTGGGACAGCAGACCAAATGGGCAGACTGCTCCGGGGCTCAACTGTCATCAGAATGAACAGCTTCCACGTTGTCCATCCTATTGTGCTCAAATCAAGAGTCCCAGTCCTAGGAGGATTGTTTCAACATGCCAATTCCTTGGCTACTGACGGGCAGGGCCCCTTCGCCAACAGTCCCTCTCTGGCAGCCTTCTTTACAGAGACGTCGAGGTTGTGCTTTGGCAAAAGACAATGGGCAGGAAGAAACAAGTGTGCACTACACAGAGCCAGTGTGCATTTCTGATAGGAAAGCAAAGGCAGACGTGGCCACTGACATACAGCATGAATCCAGTCATCATCCAGAAAATGGAGCATTTTCACATCACACCCCTTGAGTATCTTCAGAAACCAGGCATTTGCTATAGGTTATTATTAACACAGAAGGACTCCGCATCACCTCAGGGGGCTTTTCTATCAATAGAAAAGAATGTGACAGGGTCATTTTACGTTTTATTCCCACATTTCATAAAACTTAAAGGGAACAAGGGGGGTTGTTGACCTTATGTTTGAAATAAACCAACACTGTACTAAAATACTGATGCAACCTTAGATTTCAAAGTTAACAGAAAATTAAGTCCAAATGACAGGAAGTAGGGTGTCCCTGTCTTCTGTATTGTTTAGACAGAGCCTTGCTTTGAATTGAGTTTTATAATTTAGAAAGGATGCAACAAGTGAGAAATATGCTCAGAGGACATGATGGATACCAAGGAAGCCAGTAGAATAATGATGAAGGGAAATGGGAACATTTCATACAGAGAGACATAGACCTGGGAAGTAAATGCCCCCAGTCTTCACAGTACTGTGCGGTAGTGCAAAGAAAAACTGGGCACATTCTCCAAAGATCTGGAATCTAGTTTCCATTCTTTTCCTATTTTGCTCTGTGATCTGGAGCAAGGTGTTTACCATCTCTGGGTCTTGAACTTTTACAAAAGGGGGTATTATTTTGTAGCTAACAGCAGGGGTTTTAATCAGGGAAACCCACATGTAAATCCCACCTTCACAGCTTATTGGTTAAATGACTTTGGTCTGAGTCTCTACAAAATAAAAATAAATAAAGAGAAAATCTCCCTCAGAGTTTATTGTGAGGATTAAGTAACGTATGCAGTGCCTGATACACTGTAAATCATAAATTTAGAGTCCTGGATTGCTAATTACTGACAACTAGTAATTACAACTATTCAGTAATACAATTCTGTGATATATTTAGAGTGCATTATGAGAAAAAAGTGCATAGTTTTCTGTGGTGTTGTAGGACCGATGGGGGAAATTTATAGGTAAGTACATTTTGCTATAATTAAAGAAGTAACTTTCTAATAACTAGAGCTAACAAGAGAAAAAGCTGACTTGTGAAGTAGCAAGGTTCCCCACCTTGGAAATAGTCAAAAGGGGTACGATGAATTTCAACTGGGGATACTGGACAACAGCTGCCTATACTCTGTATAAATATATAAGATGCCTTCCTAACGCAAATGTCTATGAATTTCAACTAAGTGTAGTAGGACCAAGTGTATTCATAGTTTGTAATATTAATGTACCACTGCCCTCTAGTGTATAACCTAAGGTAAAATCACAGATACAGAAAGAAGAAAGAAAATTGCCCAAGCACCATGCAAAATTATTTTTATTGGCAAAAAACTATCTCACTAATCATTGAGTAGAACCTTCTCATTCTCAGATGAGGAAACAGGAAAAGACAGCAAATGATTAGCCCCACGTCAGCGACAGCATGGAGACTAGGCTGCCGCCTGCTCACTCTCAGATGGGGGTTCTTCCTGCTGAATCACGTACCTGGTACCACATGCGGCAGGTCCTCCCCAGACAGCATCACTCACTGAGCCCATTCCTTGGTCCTGGTCATGTAACTGGGCAAGTCATGTTTCCCTACACACCAGGAGCCCGCACGTCCTCAATCACAAGTTCAACCCTTACAACTATTTTGCTGAGAAAACAATGCCTAATGAGGCTTTGTTGATGAGAACAGTCCGTTATCAGCAAGCTAATCGCCACTCAGACCGCCGCGGGGATGCCAGCCTACAATTAGGTCTGCAGTGGTGTGCACACAGAAAGGGACTCTGGGGGCAATCAGACCTGATCCTCTAGTCCAACTGCTCATTAGGAAAGAAAACAAAACACAACACAGACCCCACAGCAAGAAGGCCTAAAACCAGTACGTTGGTCCAGGCAGGAAATTCTAGGCCATCAGTCTGTTAATCCATGTCCAAGCGTCCATCTCTGAACAAGCACTTAGCTTATATTCTCACTCCAAATACTTCCTAATGAAGGGGGATTGTTTTTCATCTTAATGACTGTAAAAATCATGGCACTTAGGGTGGCAGATCATCTTTTATTATCTTCATTTTGCTTATCAGTACTTTCCAACTGTTTTTAGTATGAACACATACAACTGTGTCACTAAACATACTTAAAACAGTAAATCTTGTCAAAATCTCTTTAAGGGATGAAAAATATCTATGTATTAAATACAAGAATGCATAAAAGCATAAATCTTTCCTAATTAGAAGAAGGCAATGTACTCTATTGAATGGCAACGCGATGTCATAAAATGTCAGCCTGGGTTCCGGGCTCTAGAACCAGAGTTTGCATGACAGTTAATGCCTTTGAGACCTTGGCCAAGTATCTAATAGCTTTAAGGACAGCAACTGTGATTAAATGAAAGATATTATGTAAAGAGCTTGTGCAAAGATGCAAAAGAAAAAAGCGACCCATAATTACAGGCTCCTTCCTCTTCCCCAAATTCCCGTGTTCCCATTTCTTTCTCCCCATAATTCCAAGAATATGTCTAAATCTAGAAAATCCTACTAAGAAACACTACATATTTAAAGCCTGGGATTGCTGAGGAAACTTGTAAGACATGAAGAAGAGGTGGTAGGTATTGACTGGAAAGAAGAGGGAAAGGGCTTCATTTGGGTTTAACTTTCTGGAGTGTTGAGAAGGTGGTAAAGAAAGAGGAGGGAGGTGGAGGCATGTTCAAAGTAGGAGAGGGCGTGAAGAAGCGCAGAGTTCTGCCTGTACCGGGAGGGGGTCATGCAGCTGAAAAAGCACAGCAGAGAATACAGTCAGTCATACTGTCATAACTTTGCATGGTGACACTTGTGAGCATTTTGTAATGCATGCAACTGTCACATCCCTGGACTGTGCACCCAAAACTCATATAGTATTGTATGTCAACTGTACTTCAATTTAACTGTTTTTTAAATAAATAAAAACTTGGATGAGTTTTTCAGTGAAAAAAAAACAAGAAAAAGGAACAGAGAGTGAAGCTAATGAGATCAGAAAAGATTTATTTTCTCCATTTCTTCCCATGTAGTCCCCTCTCTTATTTCCTGTTTTGAATTTTCCCAGGGAAGTGAATGACGAGGGGCTTTCCTATCCTTATTCATTCATTTTGCATCTGCAGCTTCTCCTTGCTCCTTACAAAGCTGGTCCCCTGCTCCTGTGCTCTTGAATCAGTCTAACCAGAATCCTCTGGAACCATGTGTCATACATTTTCTTTTCATTATATTATACTTTCTCACACATGCCTTCAATCTGTTCGTCTCTACTGGTCTCTTATCCATCTGTCTAAAAGGTTTTTAAGGTTTTCTCCATACTTAGTATTCAATCCTGCAAGCTCTTAAATTGCCACATTCTACTTTCTGGGTAACAGAAGGGGGAAGCTTTGTGAATATATAATTTTTCTTTAAAATGTGTTCCTATGCTCAAGGGGCTTATAATTTAATTGTGGAGACAAGTCTGCTACTTTACTAGAAACACTGGTCATCAATAAAAACAGTATATAATTAAGTCCTAAATTGTGTTGTCAGGCTCTGAGTTTCTATAGCTTAGGCGATACAGGAGGAGGAGTACCCCATGGTGGTTGGTCAGTGATGGCTTGAAAGAAGTAGAATACTGCACACAGCAATTACTCAATTTGATTTAATTTGTATTTGATTAAAAAAATAAAATGTGAGCTAAACCTTGAAAATCATTATCATAAGGTCAGCGATTCTCCCACCCACTTGACAATTACCCTGATTTATTAATTTTAAGGTGCATGTTATTTCCCATTTTAATAGTTCTGAATCAAGCATGTATCTTTTAATTTATGATACATGCTGAGATATTAACTGGCAGTATTTTTTCTTTCTTAGCGGTAGATAGTGTGTACAGCTTACAACTGATAGCTTCTTGGGTTCCATAAAATACAATATTTATTAAGCATCTAGTGTAGTCCATGGTACTATTCCGGACCCAGGGGATATGTGAACACACACATACATTTCCTCTCCTGTGGAGCTTACATCACAGTAAGGAAAATGGATACTAAAGAAATGAGCAAATATCTGATAGGCTGAGGCTAGGTATTGTGATAGAGACTGAGAACAGAAACTAGATTTAAGCCTGCACCCCAATCTACTGTTATGAGGGAAGAAAAGACAGAAGCAAATAAAAGTAATTCATATTTCACACATGAGAAATTACAGCTGGGGAGGAATTAGATATAAAGTGCTAGTACACTAAATGTGAATTGGAAATAATGATCAAAGTAACTGATTAATGGAAAGACATAAAACTTGACAACTGTCTTCAAAGTCAAGGGACAGCCCTACACAGCCTTCTCTTTTTCAGCAATTTTGTCAATAATTTGGGCAAATAAAATATTAAATTCCTGTTCAATTTGCAGATGATAAACCTTGGAAAGTACATTAGAGGATGGAGTTCAGATACAAAAAGATCATGAATAAATACAACAATGGCCTGAACCCAACAATAAATATAGCCATGAAGTCCTGCTTTCAAATTAACATTTTCACTTGCAAAAGAACAGACTAGGAAATATGTGGTATAAAGGTAGACTACGTAAAAAAAAGATTAGGGGATTTTAGTTCCTGACAAAATCTACATGACATAACAGTTCCAAGGCTAAACTTGTCAACCTGTGCTGGGCTGAATACACCCTAGTCTACCTGTGCTGTTTTTCATCTCGGGTAAATACTGCATTGTTTTGGCTGACATAATTTAGAGAGAGGTTCTCCAGCATGAATCAGGTGACATAGATTTGCTTCAAGGAACCTACAAATCTCATGGTATTATAAGTATCATTTTGTTCTGGAGTGTGTGTGTTTTCTAAGAATCCATAACTTTTTTCAGATTATCAAAATATTTAGAACCATTGGTGTTAACAGAATGTTGAAATCTGGGGGACAAACCACATTAAGGAAAGTTGGAGGAGGAGGAGAAAAAAAACAACTACTTAGTGGAGAAAGGCAATGACTGTCCTTAAACACTGAAGCATCGTCTTGTTGGAGAGCATGTGGGTCTAGTTGATGGGGCTTTGGAAGATGGCACCAGATGAAGATGTGAAAATCACTAAGAGGTAGTTTCCCACACCGTAGAATCAGAATTACCCTAAAATGCTACTGGCTGCCCTGGGAGACAGGGGTTTCTTTTGAACATGTTCATAGATATGCAGTCATACTGTAGAAATTCTGCCCTTAACCTCAAGGATCAGAAAACTTCTGCTGTAAAGGGCCAGACAGTAAATAATTTCAGTTTCATGTATCATATGGTCTCTGATACAACAACTCAATGCTGCCACTCTAGCACGAAAGCATCGTGGACAATACATACCCAAAGGAGTGTGGCTTTGTTCCAATAAAACTTTACTTACAAAGGCAGATCACAGGCTGGGTTGGCCCCACACAGCCGTTTGCCGATCCCCTGATTAGACAGCTGCTTCTGAAGGTTCCTAGAACTCTAGAATTCTTTGGCTCTGAGATCTGAACCCAGAGACCTATTTACCCACAACCAGATACAACATCCACATGAACCCCAGATTTTTAGGAAGGCCATAAATGCAAACAAGCAAGAAGAGGGAACAGCAGTGTTGACGGTGTGTAGGGAACAGAGATGGACCCACTGACCAATCCAATCCAAGAGCCTAGCACTCCAGCTCCCAACACAACATGGCCTTCCAGAGAGTCAGAGAAACCCGTGCCAGAAAGAGTAGGCCTTTTTACAGCCACAGGAAAGAGGTGAACGGGTGATTAGCAGGTGGGTATCCTCCGCCTGGGCTTGTTACACTGCAGTCAATTACCCAGCTGGTTACAAGTGTGTGTTTGCACCTGTTCGAGCCTTCCAACGAGCTGATGTCACATTAATTAAACAACTCCACAGAAGCAGGTTAAAAGCAAATTAGACCCTGCCATCCTGTGCCTGGCACAGCCTTCCCTCAGTGGCCCTTCATGTCCAAGGGATCCTCTACAGAACTACGAAGCAATGTTTCCTGGTAATTTGGGGGGGCTCGTTATCCCCTCATCCATTAATGCTGCCACCACTTACTGAAAACAGTTGTTCATACATAGTACAGATTAGTGACTAATTACTAAGGACTGATTAGCTAAGCTCCCTCACAAGGTAAAACAGACAGCAGCTACCTTCCACATGTTCCCCAACTGGCTGACTGATTAGAATCATCAGTCTAAAATGAAAGACAGGAGTGATGGCGGCCCTCTCTCGACGTAGGTTAGGAGACAGCTGCCCACGACTAACCAGTGTATCTTCCTGCCCATTTTCAAATGACTTCGGTGTGCAAGGATCCCTGGTTTAGAATCAGGGGAGAAAGGGAGGAAACTAGAACGAGGACAGGTGATAGTGGGAGCTGATGGCAGAAACATTGTCCATGGGCACGTAGGCTGCCCAACATCCTGCAGAACATAGCACATGAATGCTTATCTATTTTGATATTCCTGTTGGTACTTTTCAATGTTATTTTTATTGGGAGCATAGAAGAGTGAGTATAAACAGGCACTGAGAACTGGGAGTTGACTAGTTACAGATGAGCACAACGTTCACGTTTCTATCGTAGCAGTTACCATGCTGTGTCACAATCCCATTTATAGATCTCACACAAGCACAGCTTGGGAGCTGAGTCAATAGGTTGCTAACCTGCACATGAGGACTTCCCTACATTAACAGCTACATAAATAATCACGATTACCCCTTAATTTTTGAAACACTATGATCCTGGAAAGTAGATGGTTTGTACAGGTCTGACATCATTCTCTCCATTTACCAGAGGCACCCCAAGAAAATAACAAGAAAAATATACAATCATAAAGCCCCTACTATGTGCCAGCATTGTGCTAGGCACAGCAGCTTCCTTTCTGCTGGGTAGAGCTTACACAGTGAAGTTAGCCTAAAAAAACTCCAGACCAACATGTGAATAGATGCAAAGCAACTGATCTTCATTCAAGTACTCAAAATACTGAGATTTAAAACTCTCTCCCTCCAGACTTTCAGTCACTCAGGCTTCACTGTGGATATTTTGCTTCATTAGATGTCATTATTATCTTTCAATTCTTTCTCCTTTCTTTCTTCATCTTTAATACCTTGGTAATATGCATATTAGTTTGTTATTCTGTGCTTAATCAATCTGCTAATTTTTTAAATTCTAATATCCGGTACTGACAAAGGTGTGAGGATATAGGTACACTGACACAGGGCTGGAGATGTATATTGGAGAACAGTTTGAAAGTATGTTGAATCAGCATTTCTCCTCCGAGGAATTTAGCCTCGAAAAGCACTCCCATATCATGAAAAATTTATGAGTGAAAAGGCATAAATGATACAAATTTCCTTCAATACAAAGATGGTTAAATAAACCATGGTTGATTCACACAATGGAAAACTGGGCAACTCCTGAACACTGATGTACAATTAGATATGCTCATATAAAAGATGTCCAAGACATATAGTAAGTTAGAAAGCAAATGGCAAAAGTTATTCCCCTGTAATATAAATAAGAATAGTAAGCACAGCAACAACATAAAACATTAGGTGTTCATTAATATACTAATAATATTAATATAAGCTAAGAAAAAATATCTCAAATGACTGGGCCTGGGCCTCTTTGGAGAATGGTAGGATGGAGGGCTTCTACCTTCTATGTTATTTATGAAATAAGTTAATATTTGTAAATACCTAGAACTGAGATTAAACATAATGCTATATAAAGTCTATTGAACAAAAATACACATATAAAACCTTATATTATGCTTGTATTAAAACCAAAAATGATAAAACAAAATGAAAGCCTGGTTAGATCTCATTTTTCTTTGAGTGGAAGATAGCCCTCCTTCGAATGACCATTTTGAATCTTGCTATTAATCCGAAATTATTGTTTGCAGGCTATCTTTCCAACAGGAACACCACCAAAGGATTCAGAAGGTTTTGCACGTGTATATCTTACCCGAGAAACGGTCGAACTCCAAGGAATGCTGAGGCCGCGCCTTGCTGGGTAACGGACACGGCTGATCAGTCCGAACTCCTGAGCCCGTTTCTCAGAGGACTGGAAGCCTCCGTCTCCAGAAACCCTGTGGCTCCAGGTGGAACGGGTCCAGCCGTCCAGAGCATGCGCAGCGTAGATTCAACTGCCTGGTCCTTGACCTTTCAAAGCCCCAGAACAAGAAGTCCCCAAGTCAGGAACACGAGCCCACCTCAGGGACCTGGGGCGTGAGGACCTGAGGCCACGGGTGTCGTGCAGTGTTGCCACCCAGACCTAAAGTGAGAGGACAGCTGCAGTCAGCCATAGGAAACGTGCCCCATCAGCGTGCAGGTGATTGCCAATGAAATCACTGTGGGACAGAGAACCTGAGTAGAAATTTCCCAACCTTCAGCCAATCCCGCTTCACCAGGCTCCAAAGGGCCCCATCCTAACCCTGCCCCGCACTCCTTTTAAAGCCTTTCTTGCCTGACTGGTGGGTGTGGATGCAGATTTGAGGGAGCCTGCCGTCTGCCTGTGCTGCGCTGCAAAAAAACCTCGTCCTTTGGCAAAGGCTTAAGGTGCGCATACTGCAGCGGACCTTTGTTTTCTTACAATATTGTGAAAGGCAATTAACTTACCGTCCTAAGACGCTAGCCACACTTCTGCTTAGGAGTTGTGGACGTGAATCAAAGAAAACCTCACCAAAATGCCTCCAGGTGGCCAGAAGGGGGAGCTCTCACACCCTGCCAGGACACATCAATCACAGGAATTCAATTCCAGCCTCAACCAGGAAAGATGGACCTACAATAAACCGACCACCCCAGCAACTTAGCTGATGAGAACACGACCCTCTGAACCCTTGCTTTTCTCCAGTGGACTTTCATTCAGAACGATCCGTCCCAACATGCTCCCTGTTCTCCAAAGATCACATTTCTCTCCTTTGTTGGACTAGCCTATGGTTTTTGCTGTAGCTTGCTGTAGCTTGCTTGTCCTGAGTTGCAATTCCCTGCTCTTCCCAAATAAACCCATTTTTGCAGGTAAAATAACTGACTACTTGATTTTTAAAGCCGACAGTCATTTTTGAAATAGGGCAAAAGCACTTAGCTTGTTTTCACTCAAAACATTCATGAACTTCACTAGAGCCAGAGACCAGGGTGGCTTGTGCTAGAAAGATGACTGTAGACATGAGGATATGGATGGATTGCAGAACTATTTGGAAGATTAAAAATAGCAATACTTACTAGTTCAGAGGTAATCCTGGGGCCCTGAAAGACACAGAACCTGCCAAAATAGCAGTGACTGGACCTTGGCTGCCCCTTTTAAAAAAAGTAATGGTGCGGAGGGGGGAGGGGGAGGGGGAAAGGAAGAGGAAGAGGAGGATCTAAAAGCTGGTGACATCTTCAGGCAAAAGTCACACTGCCAGACAGGCTTTCTCCCTGCATATAGAGATCAAACAAATGCTTCAAGATTTCAAAATATCACTTTTTAAAAAACAGAGGGAGGGCAGATTCAAGATAGCAGCATGAGAGAGTGTATATCAATGATACCTTAATAAAAAGAAAAAACAAAAGAATAAAACTGAAAAGTTAAAGTAAAAAAAACAGAGGAAAATTGATGTTATCCACCAACTTAATATATCTATTTTCCAGTGTTGGGAGATGCTGATAGACTACGTGGGTAACTCCGGAGTATTGCAGCAAGATTCCTTGGGTCTGTCCCTGAGGGCAAGCCAAGTTCAGGACGTCTGTTGGCACTCCTGCACCCAAGAAATTCTTTCCCCTTTTTCCCCCCCCAAGAACAGAGATAAAGAGAAGCCAAGAAGTCCAGGGCAGAGAGCAGAAGACAAGCTAGGTGCCAGTTTGTAGGACAAATCGCAGGAGGTTTTCCTACCATTTTCAATTTTAAATCGTCCTTGCTAACAGAGTAAACAAGCAGCATCAAAGTCCACCAGGAAAAGCATTCCACGGAGCCCTTGGGAAGCCGGAACAAAGAAGTGTTGCCCATCCCTCAGCTTCCAAGTCTTATGAAGGCAACTGACTTGACTGAGGAGTCTCAATGCATACCGCTTGTAAGCATGAAAGGGCTGGACACAGGAGCCAGTTTTACTAAGGGTTTTCAATGGCCAAAGGAAACATTTTGTAACAGCTCTCCAGAGTTTTGCAGGCTAACCTTATAGCAGTATGGCCCCTGGCAACGGTTCCCAAATTTTTAAAGCGTGAGAGCCTCTAGAATATTAAAATGGTTTTTGCAGATTCCCCCATGAGTAAGAGCACTGCTCTGAGTGTCCATTTATTTTAAAATATTTGACACACTGTAAAAGAATGTGTGCCAAATCCATAGATGATAGTTAATAAATATTAATGAATAAGTGAAAAAATAGCACACATATATAAAATTGAACCCACAGACTGTGCTTGTGGGGATTGACTCCAGATCTACAGACCGAGCCAGTGTCCTCAGAGTGGAAGTTGAGGGCGTCTTTTGCCCATTTGTTTATACGTTAAGAGCAAAACCGAAGCTATTAATCAAAAAGAGTCTAAGCCTTGCCTGGACTCCACCCAGCTCCAAATGGCAACTGGGGAGATTTCCATGTGCATGCGTCCCATTAGGCTTCTCAACTTTCCAAACTGTCAGACCTATGGCCGGCTTAGCTGCTACGCATGTGGGTCTGCACTTACCTGTTCACCGGCTGTTCCTGAAAAGATACCTTGAAGTCACTGATGCTTAATTTTATCAGACCCCAGTTAAGAGCGTTAATATTTATTAAGGACTGTCCAACAGTCTCTCTTTTCCTCTAGATAAAGATTTAACACTCAGTTCATTGATCTCACTTGTATGCACAATCTAAAATAGTCAAACCCGTAGAGGCAGAGAGTAGGATGGTTGGTGATTGCCAGCAGCTGGGGGCGGGGAAATGGGGAGGCCTTGGTCAAAATGTGCGAAGTTTCAGTTAGGCAAGTTCTGGAGCATGGTGACTATAGCACAATACTGTTCTGTAAACTTGAAATTTGTTAAGAGAGTAGACTTTACGTACTCTCACTACACACACACAAACACACACAAGGATGAAGAAGGAAAAAAGAAAAAAGCAGCAGCTGTAAGGTGATGGATATATTAATTAGTTTGATTGTGGGTTCACTTTACAATGTATATGTATATCAAAACATATCCTCTCCTAGTTTTTGATGTATTTTTCCCCATCTTCTCTTTCCCTAGCTCCAGTTTCCAGTGCTGTACTAGAAGTGCCAGAACTGGTAATCAGATCCGCACCAAGAACAGGTCTCTAAGTCGGGCAAGTTCTCAGTTCCGTCTCCCAGGCATTGCGGCCAGCCCCTTCTGGGAGGAGCTTCTGAGTGAGGAGTGGCTTCTGGAAAGGGGAGGAGCTTCCTGGAAGGGGAGGAGCTTCTGAGTGAGGAGTGGGTTCTGGAAGGGAGGGGCTTCCTGGAAGGGGAGGGGCTTCTGCGAAGCAGCGCTCAGTTCAGGTCCCTAGGGAGCTGGAGGTCACCTTTCGAGAGAGTTCAGTATTTGGTTAAAAAGCAAAGCTGTTGCCTCCGTAAGGAGCAGAGGCTGTGCTCAGCAAGCCCCGAACCAAGAGGAGGCCCTGTAGTGCCGAGACAAAGCCCTTGGGCCCCAGAGTCGCCGCCGAGCCTGGGGCCCGGGAGGAAGGCGCGGAGGGGGCGGGAGCCGACCGGCCCTGGGCCCCTGGAGCCTCGGACGCGCCGGGACCTAGGGCACTGGGGCAGCCGAGCGCCGAGGCAGCGCGTGGGAAAGGGGGGCGGTCCCAGCCCGAGGAGCAGCGGTGACTCTCCTAAATGGGATTATTGTAAAAGGCGCATAGCTGGCAGCTTACGGAACCCGACGGAGGTGCATGGAATCCTCCAGCCAGCCGGAAAAGGCGGTGTTATGCGGTGCGTTTGAGAGCGAAACCATACTTGTCTCTAACCTAGCTGTATTTATTTCTTTAGTTGTATGGAATCCGTGATATTTTTAAGATAACTTTTAAACACAAGGACTATACGTGGGATTAATTTCCTAAATTAAACTGCTTAATATTCCTCTGTAGTAAATTGAGGAGGGGGGCACGAGGAAACCCTTCCTAGAGATGTATTCATTAACTTAATTTTGGCGACTGTTTAACAGGTACATATATATATATATATATATATATACACACACACATAAACCTATATACAAATACATATGTATCTGAAACATCACCACATATACATATATTCATACATATAATCCATCAAATTGTATACTTTAAATAGGTATAGTTGACTATGTCAACTGTACCTCAAAGAAGCTGCAAAGATAACAAAACTAAATAAAATCTGTGGGGTAAAAAGAGTAAGCAGTGTCCGGCCCTCAAGTGAGACCACAGGAAGCGATTTTGGTCAATGTGCACAAGTAAAACTGAAGGTCCCTTTGCCCTGAGAGGGGAGCCGCCCGACTGATAACAGCCACAGTGACCTCACACCTGTCACTAAGGTATGTGTCACTCAGGTCTTCATTTTCACTCCCACAGTTATCTATGGATGTCTGGGTTCTGGATGCTTTTATTTTCTTTTTTATATTTTTTTGTTATGTTCCAAGTTTTCTATAATGGTCACAGAATCCTTTCAAAATGAAAATTGTTTTATTGTTGAAAGTACTAAAATACAATTATCTTATTATTTTAAAAATAAATGCTTAATGGAAAGACTAAAAGATCTAATAAATACTATAAACAGTGTATCAAATATTTATCAAGAGCCGAAAAGAGATTTGTGCCTGAATATTGACATGACTGTCTAGAAAGATCCAGAAGAAACCATGCTAGTCTAAGAAAAGGCAATGAAGGAGGGCTCAGAGAGTAATAAATGTTCTTTAATAATGCTCTCAATTCAGCTTTTAATCACCAACCACAAATCCTTACCTTCTCCTACTACCTGGGAGTGGAGGGCAGTCTGCTACACCTGAGAAAATCAAAGGAGCCTCTTGCAGCTTCCTCAGAAATACCCAGGGTGCAGGAGAGGTCAGTCGGGCAGCTGTAGTCTGTTGCTTGTGCACTGTTTTGATGGGAACTGAGGGATGGTGACAGGCCGTGGTACACAGCCTCTCCCAGCTCTGGAAAGCCTGTAAAATCTCCGTGAACCTCTTGGAATAATGTCACCCTTTGGAGACATCACTGCTTTTTTCTTCAGTACTTTCACTACTCAAGTGTTGCCTGCAGACACAGCATAAAGTTAATGGCTCTGCATCGATTCACCTTTGAAGAGAGTTCTGGTTCCACAAGATATCACAGGCCTGCCAAGGGAAAAAGCCATCTTACAGGGGGGGCTGTGTGTCCTCCTGCCTCCGTGTGCCCCTGACGGAGCTTCAGAGCCTGAACCACGGAGGGTGCTTGGCATCCAGTCACAGCCCCACAGATCCGGGCATTTCCCTCACTTCCATCCGTGATGCACGTGGGCAAGCAGAGACCGCAAGGCAACTAAAAAGCCAATTAGAATTTTGAAGCCGTGAAATTTTTTTCTTTCAAAGAAAAACGCAAGTTAAAAGTTCTCCTCACCTCTCAACAAATCATTTCCCCCAAAATGATTTTGTCTCACCACTTCTAAAATGGGGGGAAAAATCGTAGGCCTCAAAGTGCTAGAGATGAGAGGATTGATATCCCCTCCTACCTAACCCACACGCCTCACAATACCAGAATAGTCACAAAGTTCACGAACCCAAAGAATGGCTAGTGTCAGCTTCACTAATGGGTTGATACTTAATCTTCTTAAAAACACAAAATAAAAGCAGATCTCTAAGGCTAAGACTGGACTTCCTTCTGGCATATTCTCCTTGAGTTGCAGTTGACCAGCCCTGCAGTCAAGGTCAGCCTGATATGTCCTATCAGGTACCGGAAAGGATCGGGGCCCAGTGGCGAAGCTGCTGAAGCCGGTCCTGTTCAGAACATCTGCTTACCTCATGGATAAAGATGTGATAATCCCCTTTGCCCTTCTTACAGACTTATAAGACAAGCAGAAAAAGAGTAGAATTGGATCCTCACTTAGAAGCCTGATAACTCCACGCACTGTGTGATATGATATATGGCCTGATAGGTTTCCACTCACCCAGTCAGCTACTTACCTTCTTTTTGGGGATGGAGTGAATGGTGGTTAGGGAGACAAGAAATGCTTTCTCTAAGACTGTCTCTGACCGAGGTGGTCCTGCTGGACTTCCATGGAAGCATGCTCTTTTCCCCTTACACTCCTAGCTCTAAGGACCATATAAGGCTTCTGAAATTTCCAGGAATCATCTTTTCTGAATTTTGGAGAGAGACAGACTAAAAATAAAGCCAACCCAAAAGAAACAAAGCCACTATATGAGTAGATTTCTAATGACTGTGATTGAGTTCCTGGATCCTACCATGCCTGAAACTAGCTAGATTCTGGGTTTTATAAAAACATGAACCAAGAAATTCCTTTTTTGAGTTAGGTTTGTGTTAGCTTTTTTCACTGGCAATTGCCTAGTTCAGCACAGCTGAGCTAGCCAGAACTCAATGCTGAATCCCATGGAGGTGAGAATAGCCCCAGGGAGTTAGAGCTTGGCATCCTGATATAAAGAGAATGAAGAGATAACAAGCAATCAACAACCACAGCCTAAGAAGGATAACCCCTGGTATGATGTGATTAAAAGGGCACGTTACAGCTATGGCCTTCGTCCCAAAAACCCATGACCCAAGGCTAACCGGGAGAGAAACATCAAATTCCAATAGAGAGGAATTCAAAAAGTGTCTGACTGCTCTTCAAAACTGCACAGATCATCAAAAACAAGGGAAGTCTGAGAAACTGTCACAGCCAAAGGAGACAGGACGATGAAACGTGATGTGGTGTCCTAGATAAGATTTGTGAGCAGATAAAGAGTTTCCACCCAGTATGGAAAAATCAATAAAACCTGAATAGAATATGGAATTCAGCTAACTTTAAAAAAGAGGGAGAGAGGAAAGATCATGGCTGCTCTGCCTTCTCTTTAGTCTCTGCTCTGCAGGTGGAGTGGCCTGGGAGGGTGACGGCAGAGCATAAGCCTCCCGGCTCTAGTAACTGGTGCTGCCGCCATCCCCCTGGATCACACCCTCTCTTCATAAGGCCTCTTCCCTTCACGTGGCACACCAGCGCTGCACAAGGTACAGGGGTGCAAGACACGCAAGCTACGGCCTCGCTTTCAAGGCCTTTGCAATCTGGGCAGCGCAAGACAAACGAAGGTGGATGTCTCGGTTCCGGGGGAGGCTCCCAGACCCACTGCCTCCCAAGCAGAGCTGCCCATAGGGATCGGCTTGGAGCCAAGAGGGGGTGACTCGGAGCGTCCCTGGACTTCAGTCAGCTGGGTCATTACAGGAGAGAGGAGGAAGGGGAGAAGAAGGAGTCGGTTCCATTTGCTGGCTCGGAGAAGTGACCAGAGGCTCTTACATAACACAGGGCCACAATCCCTTACCTTCAATCCTTGAACCAGATAAGCTTCAGAATTGAGAATTTTTCAGAATTTCAGTGCATTGCTAAGAGCTCCCATAGGATCTGGGGCCATATCTCAAGATCAAATGTGTTCATATTATCAAAGCAAAACACCAATAGTCACTCTAAGTACGATCAACGTAGTGATCATGAACAGCACATGTGAGTTCCAGGCAGGTTTTGCCACCACTGAATTTTGGTGCCAGACTTACAGTAAAATCCCTGGTTTTCAGAGCTTTCATGTTGGAATTTTGGATAAAGGACTAGAGACCTGATTGACCCTTCCCGCTTCAACCCCAGGGGAAAATCTGCAGCACAGTCCCCGTCCCTGTGCACTGCTTCACTTCCTAACCCGGGAGACAACCACCCCTCGGGCTCCATTCGCCCCTCTTCCAGCCAAGTCACGTCGGTGCTGTGGGGGCTGGCCTGAGCTGGTTCCCTCCCCAGCCCCTGCTTCCTTGGTTCCCCTGGCCACAGGCACACATTCCTCGGCAGTCCTGCAGCCCTTCAGCCTGAGTGGGCAGCACAGTCACCCGGGAGCCCAGATCGCCGAGTCCTACACCCCGAGTTCCTGACCGGGTCTGGGGTGGGGCCTGAGAACTGCACCTCAATCAAGTTCCCAGGACCTCGCTAGGCTGCTGCTGGTCCGGGACTACCCGCCACATCCCTGGATGGAGCTTCCTCGTTCCACACCAAAGTGAAGACATCCATAGATACTCAAACCCATTTTTCATTTTTACAAAGACTGCCTCCGTAATGTCTCTGATGTGTCTGTGATGACTCCCAGCTGCCGGCCTGTTTGATCCAGAGACAGAAAGCCAGCTGCAAACGCGTGAAATGCCTGGTTGCCATGGATTTTTATGGGATGTCACCCTGAGAAGTGCAAGCCAGGCTCTTCCCTGGGAGAGGAATCAAAACAGCAAAAGGACACTGTGGAAGGGAGGTAGATTTTGATTTTAAAGAAAATTCTTGAATTGAAATTCCTCTCCCAAACCACTATATCGTGTCGCTATGTGAAAAAAAAAACTTGCGATTTTCAGAAGTCATTAAACAGGCAAAATAATATTTTCTTTTTAACCAATATGGAAACCAGTGGACATGGAATCACTTCCCTCAGGAATCAGGGAGGTTGTACAAACTCTCATGAGTCACTTTTCTTTATTTCTCTACTCACAGGTGAGTGGCTAACTTCAAGATATCTCTTTTTCACACCCCTCATATTTTTTTCCCAATTCTATTCCTCCATCTTTAACTTCTAGATCTTACCCACTAATTACAGAAAAACCTCTCCTCTTCTTAGTCCCTATTTCTTTCAATTCTAGGAGAAGAAATGTCCGACTTTGATAAGTAAAAGCTAGTATGGATCCACTCAAACACAAGAAAGCTACCCATTTTTAGACTCACTTAGACCCAAGAATCAACACCACCAAGTTCTTGGAGTCCTTCAAGCTTCACAAAAGTCTTTTTCTTCTCCATGTTTTTCTAATGCTGCATCTTATGATTACTAAAGACATATTTCTTTTGATTTTGTTATCTCCCTTATAATTTTGAATTTTCTAACAGTATTCTTTTTACTTGTTTAAATTACAAATTTTATTATTTAACCTATATCATGCACTTAACAGATTTTGGAGGGTTGATCTAGAAACCCATTCTTGATCTACAATCCATTTCTTGCTCCAGGACTAAATGAAATTCTGTAATCCCTTAAGCATGTAACATGCATTTAACAAAAGAGGCCCTTAATGAACATAGCTTGGCCAACTCATAGATTATCAAGTTGAATGGTGTGATTATTTACTTTGCAAAAAGATTCTTTGCTTGCCAAAAGAACAAGCCATAATTTCCTTTAAACACTCACATGTCAAAGCATATTCTGACTGACACAAATGATCATCCATACAGCTGTTGCTAAAAGTAAATGTAAAAATGAAAGAGGAATGGCTGGAAAGTATCATCGCTCTTATGTGAGGCCTGTAGACTCTGCCTCATTACACTGACTCCCTTTTCCTGAAGAGAGGCTCAACTCCAGTGCCTTTCCCTGTGGATAAAAGGCTGAGCTTCTGCAGATGCTGCCTCGTGCCCCCACCACAGCTCAGTAAGTAACCAGGTGAAATCTAAGAGTGGGGACCTTTGATGGTGCCTACACATGGGGTTACCAAGAGTAAGACTAAAATGTCTAAAGAGTACACCTTTGTTTCCAAGTATCTCTTCTCCAGCTCACCCTTAGAGGCAAGCATTGTATCTCAGGAAGCTCTCCCCCTGTGGAAACCATTCTAAATTATGGATGCCGGCCTGCATCCCCCAGCTAGGGTCCCTGACTCTGCTCCTACTTCTGGATGTTAAGTATGGGGCCTGTAAATGGATTGTTAATATTCTTTCTACATATGCCTTAAATGTTCTCTTTTCATATGTCGTAACCATCCTTTGAAAACACAGTCCAGCCCTGTTTCTAGAAAAGGACCAAGTTAAAGGAGTGTGTCCCCCATGCTCAGGACACGGGCTTCTGTGGAAGTACCTGGGGAGCCCACTGGCTGCGGTGCGTGGGGGCACCCCCTCCCCACAGCTCCTCCGTGGCTGAAATCATACCGCTGGCGATGGACCGCAGGCATGTTTTTGGTGTCCACTCTGGCTGGTGTTTGTTAAGCTAGGGGTATGAAGATGGCCAACTTGGTCCCTACTCTCAAATGACTCAATTAGGGAGATCTCTTCTTTGGGGTTAACTATTGTTCTTTCTCTAGAACCCTGTTAATCTGCAACTACTACTGATGGGTATAATTAGTAACAGCATTCTATGAATTTGTGTGTCAGATCTTTCCTCCCAATCCTCAAGTATCTGTGGGAGAAGAAAAATTTTAAAGAAAACATTCTCACAAACCTCTAGAAATAAATACAACAACCCGCAGACCTTGGCTGCAGAAAAACCCAACTCTCCCTTTCAAGACTCACTTCACTACAACCACTGCCCTCCAAGGACCCAGAGCCTCTCATCTGCTGTTAATTCAGGGAAGCACTAGATGGCGCCAGACACTGCCGCGTAACAGAACCGCGGGCGCCGTCCTGGACTTGGTCTCCGTTCTCCACAGGAGTCAGCATTTCACATCTAACGCCTTAGATTTGCCCTCTTCCCCAGAAAATGAAAAGCTAAAAAAAACAAAAAAAAACAAAAAACTGGTGTTCTAACAAAAGAAGCATCCACCATTATCATTGCCGGCAGTCTGATTTAATGCACGGGGCCAGCAATGTGGCTTCAAGGCAACTTTGTACCTTTCCCAGAAACTCTGAGCACTCATTTCTGATTATACTAATGAGTTAGAATTTCACGTAGATCCCTGCGAGGAGTTGTGAGAACCGAATGCCAGCATGGATTTGAAAGGCTGTGGTCAGCTGTTGCGGGTCATTTATTCATTGCCTTCAGCACACATTGCCCCCGGAGACGAGCGCTTGCCCTGGGGCAGACAGGCGAGGAGGGGGCAGTGGTCTCTGCAGCAGGCGGGAGGCGCTCTGCCCGGGAGTGCAGTGTCTCCACCCGGCTTGGCCAACACACTCCCTGGCATGCAGGGAGGGAACAGAAGGCCCATTCAGTGTCTGGACGTCAGGGATTTGCTCTCCCCACCCTCCGTTACTGTATTACCCCTGACTCAGCTCCAGCCTCAGGCAAAAGACGGGAGGCACTCCCTGCCTGTCCTCTCAGCAAACTCCAAGGGAAACTGAAGCCTGAGTAAAATGGGGAAGCAGTGAAAAGTCTCTGAAGTCCCATCTCCTTCTATTCCCTGATTTTAACTTTCCCTCCCCCGGGTAATCCCGTGCCACCACTTTTACCCAGGCTGTTCTGTCAGAAAGGAAAATGAACAGGAAAAGGGACAGATGGCTTAATATGCTACCCCTTCCAGAAATACCTGTATTTTTAAAAAGAATAGTAACAAATGGACAGTGTTTCATCCAAAGGAATAAATCGCTAATGGTCAAATGTGAGGCACTGTGGAGAGAGAAACTGTAAGTTAGTATCTCTTCCAAACAGAAAAGTTATCTCCCAGCTAACTTTTCCTCCTTCCGAAGACCCCACCCCAACTTCTTCCTACGGATCTATACAACTGACCTCCCTGAAATGTATCTCCTGGACACTTCCCTTCCATCTCTGCCCCTCAGCAACCACACTTCTAAATTTTGTGGATCTAACACTAAACTCAACTCTCCCCCACCACACACACACATACTCAACAGAATTCAAGCTAGCCACAATGTAAACACCAAAACTTAGTTAATAATACTAAAACTCTTTGTTCTATTTTATAATTGATGAGGTGTTTTCACCCCACAGGTGAAAGGAGGAAATGAGATGCAGTGAATTGCCTAAGGCCCCAGGGCTACTGACAGCAGGAGTCAGACCTAAGTGCAGACCTCGGGCTCCCAGCAGCCCAGCTGTTCTGGAAGCTCCGTAAGAGGAGCTTGAATGCCAGTGACACTGCCTTGGGAATGCCCTGGTGCCCCATGCCCACACCTCCAGGCCCACAGTCTCCCTTCCCAGGAGACCAAAGGCAAACCATGGGTACAGTCGACATTAGTGACCTCATGATTAGGGGGCCGGAGAAAGACAATGAAAACAGGGGGACTGTCTCAGCCCCGTGCCACTGTTCTGTGTCTCAGATTCCCTTAAATACTTAACACAAATTTCACCTGCCGCTGAACAGAACCCAGAGTAACTTTCTCATATCCAAGATTTACCCTTGGACCTTGGATATCTTGAAAAATCATAAGGTAGGGGAGGAAAGAAGAGCTCTAGAAAGCAAAGGAGTCTGGACAGTAAAACCATGTTCCTGATTCCAGATTTTCCAATCCTCCTCGCGGACAGCGCGCATGGAAAGTGCATTCCAGGCTGCTGTGAAAAGGGGGGAACCACCCCATTCTTCTCATGTTTTTACTGAAATCCCCCCTCTGTGACTGCATGGTGCACCCACCAACCCCCTTTCCTCCCATTAGACTGGTCCTTCTAAGGCTTCCTCGTTGGCCCAAAAGAGCTGCTGGGCCCCCTCCCAACAGGCACATGTAAAGCTTTTACAAAAGCTGGCCCGCCTTCCCCATGGGAGAGAGCCCAAGGCCCCTGGGAAGAGATTCCCTACACTAAAACAGGAATGAAGGGCCCAGAACACCTCTCTATCCTAAGAGTTCAACAGAAGGAGGTAACCAGGAATTAAGAATTGAAGACAGATTGTGAGAAGGTCCACCACCTTCTGAGGGGGCCATTCTGGCAAAATGGTTCATCTAAAAATCTCTTGTTGACACCATATGAAATGCTTTCCTCTGGGAAAGTGGCTCTCCAGGGCACCCTGCACCCCACACTACCCCCCCCCCCCCGTTATATCTCATACCTAGAGGTGTCTTCCACAGAGGTCAGCTAAGGGTAGAAACAGAAACCAGGCATCACGCTCATTCAGTCATCCTCAGAACATATCGGGAAGCCTTGTCAGCACAAGGCGGGGGCTGCAGCCACAGCTGTCCTGGGACTTGTCCACAGCTGTGGCTGACTGGTTCCTCTCGGCCTGGCCTGCACTGCCCGACCACACCTTGCTTCCAAAGGCCCAGGGGATACCACATATACCTGTACATACGTGTGTGTATATGTGTTTACATATATTTACGTGTTTCTGTGTATATATGTACATATATATCCATACATAACCCTTCATGAATATGACCAAATGGGACTACAGAAGAAAAAAATAACAATACTCTACACTTTTTCAAAACTTCCTACCTTTATCAGAAACTTTTGCAACTATCACTATATTGTTCCAGTCCAGTCAGGAGGTAGACTGGAGCCAGTATGATTATCAGCTTTATCTGACAAATGAAGAAATTAAATTTTCCATACACTGAACTAGTATGAATCAAAACTAGATTTTAGATTTAATGACTTACTGGGTCATTCTGCACCTAACAAATATGACTCAGTAATGTACGGTAATTACATATTGTGCAGTTTGAGATATAAACTTTCAGTGTTTCATAAATCCATCTTAAGAATTATTTTTGCTGATAATACCCCTTAGTCACCAACAACTATCAACGTCGCCATATCCAGCTAGACTTTTTATCCATCCTTCCCCCTTTCATTGTCACAGGGTCCTTGCCACCCTTCTACCAAGCTGCCACCCAAGAAAGTTCACATTCCCTCAACCTCATTACACAAAGCAATTAAGCACTTTGGTCCCTTCTCCTCCTCTACATCACTCTAGGAGGCATAGCCTTTCCTTTTACCAAAATGGCCCATCCAGTTTTTTCCTGAACAAAAGACTCATCACCTTTAGCACCTGGTGGAAGCCTTGAGTTACTGGTTTTTTCTTTTGACCTGGCACAGACTGAGTTTGTAGACTGTGATCCGTCCTTCACCATTATAGTATCTGTATTTATCTCTGCATTCCTGCATATATATGTGTACACAGAGATATAAACTATGATGGGGGACAAGAAATCATTGGCTGCCATGTTATAACCTGAGCCTGCTTTACTTGGAAGGAAAGCTTCAGAAGACCTGGACCATGACAGGCAAGTGGTGGAGAGTCCTGGGAGAAGGAACAGCTCTAAAGCCTGTGGACACGGCCGGGGAATCAGGCAGTTCCCAGGAGCACCCGGGACAGGCTGGTACGCTGGCCAAATGGCAGTGGAGGAGCCAGAGAATGTCTCCAGGCCAGTTTCATTTAAGGCAACCTAAGACCTTGCCTCAAGCCATCAAAAATACTTACCACGGACCCTCCTGGACCTCCACAGGGGGGGTGTACACTCCTGGGGCAGGCTGGCAGTCCCAGGCACCGAGCTGAGCACTTTTATCACAACAAGCCTTCAAGACGGGGGATGAAAAAATTCTCTGGGCCAGATGCCTTCCCGACATACCATCTATCCCCAGATCGCAAAATCTTCGCCATCAGTTTTTGGCAGGAGAGGGAGGGTAGACTGCCCAGGTGCTACCTGGCTAGCCCAGCGATGCTGGACTACAGTGCGGGTATCTTTACACAGCTGGCAGAACACATGCCCAAATGGAAACGATTTCAGGACTAGGGCATCTTGCTGTGAGGGATGATCTAGAATTCGGGAGCTACAGGAGAGCTCAAGATGTCATCTTTTCACCTCTCCGTGCCATAAAGAAACCAGGGCCCAGGGGGGCTGTACTTATTGGAGTCTCTCAGCTTCTTAGCAGTCAGGAGCTACCTAGCTTCCTGCTGAAGGACCTTTGAGAAAACACAACCTGTCATAAAATGTACCCTTAATTAATCTTTATTTTCCTTTTTAGTAGAAGAAGCCTTTAGATACGAAACAGACTGTTTCAGTGATAAAACCAGGATGGAGAAGAAATACGTCTTCTGACATAAGTGCCATTTCCTCTCTGGCCAGGCTGCCCACGTCTCGGTCTCCCAACACCACACCCACCCACCCACCTCCCAGCCCTGCCTGATATGTATCACAACGCCCGAAGACAGAGCATCCTCTTCATACAACTGCCTGTGAAAACCGCCTAGAAAAAGGCAGTGTTTCAGTCTGACTCCAGAATGAATTAATAATGAAATTTGGAGCTTTGAACAAAACATGGCCTTAGTGTTGTCGACTTAAGACATTTTGTCCCAGGACATTTTCTAAACTGTATTTATCACCTCCACATCTCCTACTGGCTCTGCCAAACAGGTGAAATCAATGCCAACCTTACCTGTTAAGTCGTGAGCTTATAAAATTCTCAGCATTTTGGTCAAATGCCAGGCATTCGTCCAAGGAAGTCCATCTCAAGCACAGGGGAAAAAGCCTCAGTTTTCCGAGCTAGGGCACAACGGACAGGCAGTGGATTGGGTGGGAGTCAAGAGCCTTAACTGTAGTCCCAGCCCACTGCCACCGGCACCATTCAGCGGTCCTGCTCTCCTTGGCTGAAATCAGAATCTTGGGACAACACCCCCTAAAGTCCCTCCATCTCCGAGTTTCCATGATCCAGGTAACTATGGGTGTCCTCTGTGATGTCCTAAGTGATTTGACTTAGGCTAGATAAGGACCAGAAGTGCAGGCACGCCTCCAAAGGCCACCTTGACAAACCACTTTAAGAACCTGAATATTGCTAAGAAAAATCAATGTTGGAAAAAGAGGAGTTTGCCCGGGAGCCTGCTTTACTTGGAAGGACAGCTTTAGAAGCCCAGTGGCCACGGACCATTACTGAGGTTGTGGGATTCTGTCCCCCCAGCCCAAGTGTTGCCTTGCCCGACACACAACAGGGGCCTCTTCTGACACTGACTCAGATGGCACTCACCGCGCCAAGCCCCCCACACTCTGTTTCCCTTGGAATCTTCTTTATAAACATTTAATGACAGCCCAGCCCTGCTTATCTTAAATGAAAGCGCCAGGCAAGCCTCCTCTGGTCCACAGCCAGAAAAACAAGGAGACAAACAACTCATGGCTACTTTATGTGTGTCTTTCTGAGAAAGGAAGAGGAGGCAGAGCAGAAGGCTCAAATGAGAGACGTCCTTGGAAATCCTGACCGGAAGAAGCAGAGGGGAAAATGTGCCCGTGACTTTCGGCTATCGTGAGGTCAGGAACAGGCAGCCCGTTTGGAAGGAACCAAGCAGTGGACTCTCTACTACCCAAACATTAGATTAATCAGGGAAGCGGATGGGTACGTTGTATGATTTGCCTAACAAAGCATACATTTCTCAGGCACATGCATTCAAAAGGCCTTAAGTCCACACATCATTCAGTGTGACTCGCTGGCAGCCTCCCAGTATAACAGTCAAAGCCTCAATGTCAACTATGACGAAAACATGGCAAGCAGTGTAGCCTTGAAAGGAGTGAACACATGAATGATTTAGGGTGCATGCTCTCCATAGCAGAGCTCAAAGGGGGCCGAGGAGGTGGAAGCCCCGTTACAGATTTTCTTCTTCCCTTTCTCCACAGACCTTGAGTGCCGAGTGCTATGGGCTGAATGTTTGTGTCCCCCCCCAAAATTTTGATGTTGAAGCCCTCACCCCCACAGGTTTGGAGGTGGGGCATTTGGGAGATAACTGGGTTCGGATGAGGGCATCAGGGTGGGGCCCCCATAGTGGAAGTAACGGCCCTATGGAAAGAGGAAGAGCGATCAGAGATCTCTCAGAGGGCAAGTGAGACGACAGAAGCGCACCGGCCGAGAGAAGAGGCCTCAGAAGGAAACTCACTTGGCCGGCATCTCGATCTTGGACTTCGCGGCCTCCGGAGCCGTGAGACACAAGTTCCAGTTCAAGCCCCCGGGCTGTGGTCCTCTGTTAGGGCAGCCTGAGCCACCAAAGCTCAGACGCCACAGCCCCTCCGTGAAGCCCTTTCCCCAAGGCCTTAGCCATGTGCCAGAGCGCATGGGGTGTCGCAAAGCCTGAGTTAATCACCACCACAAAGCAGGTTCAAATAAATCCCCAGGTGGCAGGTCACTCCGCAGGGATTTCTAGATAAACAGACCTCTTTACTGCCTCTTTGTCTTTCTGCTCTCACTGTGGAGCTTCCGGCACAGTCCGCCAGGCAGGTCTGAGGTCCTCCTACTAGGCTGGGCATTGGGCTTTTCCCTCACGATCTGCTGCACACCACCTAGCGCTGAGTTACGTGCTATCGCGGACTGTTCACAATCTGTTCTATTCATTTCTCTTCTCCTAAAGACAGTTTATAACTACCTGAAGTGCAGAGTCCACATCTCATTTTTTTCTCAGCCTCCACAAAGCCTGGCATAAAACTTAGCATATAATAGGGAATCCATATGGATTTGACTTTTGGCCAAATGAAATGCAGCGATGTTTGTGGTCAGGTAAAAGTGCAATGATTTGTTATAGGCCCTGCTTACGTCAAGAGGCCTGCCGTCCTTTACACACAGGATAAAGGGCTTGCTCTCACTCGCCATCCCACCTCATACATATATGAGCAAATATAGCCATAATTGCTCATATTTGTCTAGTGCTACATAGCACACAAACGACCTTCAAGCAGGGTATTCCCCCCACAAATCTGCCAAGTGCGACCCTCAGATGGGAGCCTGTCGGGGCAGATGCGCATGAAGCCCACCTCCTCAACCTCCACCTTTCTCTCTCCGATCCTCTCAAACAATGCAGGTTTGAGACCACCAAATCTAGGAGAATTTCAATGGTTGTTTTTAAAAGTTCTATTTACTCACAGGTCGGAGTCACAAGGGAGAACCTCCATACCCAACCTAAACAAGAAAAACAACTTTGAAAAGCAGGCATGATCAGCTCCTCACACTCAAAACTCCTTCCAGACTGAGGGCCGCCTGGAGCCTCTGTTCTGAGGAAGCTCCAAGAAGCAGAATCTATCCTGGCGTGTAACCCTACACACAAGCTAGAGTGGAAGGCTCTTGGATACAGGGAAATACTTCCACCTATTTCTTTTGTGTAGAACCAGACAGCCTTTGTGGGAAAAATAAGTTGTGAAAGGGTAACATTGTGCCCTCAGCCAGAGGGGTGTATGCAAAAGAGAAAGGAGGTTGTCAAAACTCCTTTGTCCAAAGCTACAAGCAAGCCCCCTGCTTGTTACACCCGATGGGTGCCTCCTCTATGCAGGCCACCCCCAAACAAGAGGCTCAGGGCCCGCATTTTTTTTCTCAGGGAGCAAAGAGAACAGACCACTTCAATAGAAGAACAGAGCGGTTCACACTTAATAAATGTAAGAATGGTTTTATGAAACATTTGAAATTTTAAGTATAAAACTGAACAGGGGCTTCCCATCCAATATATTTCTTACTATAGTAGTGGACCAAAAAAGTCTGAAAGTTTTGCCCTGGCAGGAGCACGGGTGCCGACAGGGTAATGTTAAGCTTTCTCCTTCCCTGGTATCAGCGCGACGAAAGAACAGCATTGTTTCCTGAGAGAGCAGGGCTCCCTGCAAGAGCCGACGGGCAGGGCGGTGTGAGCCCTGGCTTCTGGCCTATGAATCACGGTGCATCCCTGCTGAGTAGATAGGCCTTCGGCGAGTGACTAAACCTCTCTGAGTCTTGGTTTCTTCATCTTTCTATAGGAATACCACCTACTCCATCCTGGAGTCCTGAGGACTAGCTGACATATTGCCTGCAAGTACCTAGCCCAGTGCCCAGAAGACATAGGCAGGAAATGCGACTTCCTGCCTCTTCCACACTCCCCACGCAACGCCACCCCTTGCAGGGTCTGTGGGGTCACCTCTGCATTTTCCCACTTTTCTGAGGAGCAGCTCTGGTGACCCAGAAAAGGCTACATAACAATGTGAATCATCTCCAAAAGCAGTCACTGAACGAAACTGAGTCAAGCATATACTTGACTCAAGTTTTCAGAAACATGTGTCTCAGAGAATATACGTCTTCTCAAGAAGACTGCCATGTGTCCTGACTTGCACAGGGCAGAGGCCCAGGAGAAATGCTGTGTTAGATGAGTGGCTTCTGTGCCTTCAGGGTCCCTGAAAAATACCAGTGTCATATTTAAGCAATAGAAACGGATGGCTTCAGTATCTCCTCCATCTCTTCCACATTCCTGGTGTGCAGGGGGTTTCTGCAGCACCCAGGAGGACTCTCAGTAAATATTAACTAACCACAGCAGTGGACAGAGGCATAAACACTCTACCCTTCTCCTTTTCTGGCATAGCCATTTAATTCTGAAATATCAGAGGCCTGTGTATTTCCCCTGCTCCTGCAGAAACTGCCAGTGAGGATCAGCTCCTGGTTGGCCTGTTTCAAACACAGTCAGGTGTTCAACTTTCTAAGTAGGAAAAAGCAACCATCCTAGATCCCAAAACCCTGAGGGAAGCAAGCTAATCACAGGGCGCCCTGCTGTGCCACCCATCCCGGCAGTGAGAGGATGCGTTCCCTGAGAACCTTCTAGCTCCTCCTGAGCGACAGTGCTGTCTGTCCTCGCTGTCTGTCTGTCCTCGCTGTCTGTCTGTCCTCGCTGTCTGTCTGTCCTCACTGTCTGACTGTCCTCACTGTCTGACTGTCCTGGCTGTCTGACTGTCCTCACTGTGTGTCCTCATCGTCCTCACTGTCCTTGCTGTCCGTCTGTCCTCACTGTCACTCTCTTTGCTGGCACTCTCTCTCTGCACCAGTTCTTTCCTGAAACCTGCCTGTGTCTCCGGTCAGAGCACATCTACATGCTCTGCATCACCCTGCATCTGATCTGCACCTTCCCCAGATCACTTACTCCATTCGGACGTGTACAACAATCACCTGAAAAGGTGCCCCGCCTCCCCCACGGACGGTGAGTGCCCCAAGAGCCCCTCCCTGGACCTTCTGTCCCTGACACAGTGCCTGGGCCATCAACACAGTCTGCTGAAGCGCCTTGATCCGAGTTCTTCTTACCACGTCAGTTGTTCTTTTGTGCCTAAACCAAGTCCCAGGGACGTCCTCCTTTGCCATACATCAGGAGAGAGCATTTTAATAGCCCGGAAAGAAACAGAGCGCCAGAGAAGAAAGGAAGGCATCGGCCTGCTCGCCTGGGGCCCGCCAGCCACTCAGCTAGGACCCAGGGACTGGTTTTACCTGAAAAGCGGCTCCCTCACACTGAGCTTTCAAAGGCTTCCTGCATCTGTAATGAGAATGACACTGCATTTAATTTACAATTCTTTTTACCATAATCTCACAGCATTTCCTAAGCAAAGAATCAAGCTTTATTACATCTCATGTTCAGTTCACTTCCCACCCACGTATCCTAACATTCAAGTCTTTGGAGGTAGGCTGAGCTGAGACCCTGAAGGGCAGGGTGTCCTGCAAAGTCAAGTCTGCCCACACTATTCCAGTGCAGCCACTCTTCCTCCTGTCACTCGCGGGCTGGCCAGGGTCTGCTGCTGTCCCCCACTCAGTGTGCATGGTGCTGCCCAGGGAGGAAGGCTGAGTACCCTGCGGCAGTGGGGCGACCAACGTCCTCAGCATCCCTTCCCACAGCCAGAACAATGACAAGGCTTCTTAAAGTTCTCTTTCTCCACCCACCCCAGGTTTGGAGAATGCTCTTTGTGAGGCCTGGCTGGGTCGCAGATGGACACGGGGCTCTGGACTGCCCCCCTCCCTTCCTTCCCTTCCCTGACCGGCAGGATGCCTAAGGCATTTGCATATGGTCAGTCCTCCTGCCAGCCTCCTTATAAAAACAAAAGAGAGGCCTTTTCCCCCTTCAGGGCAGACTGTGGCTTTAACCACTAGAATATGTTCCCTTAGCAGGAGCAGCCAGAGGGGATGAGACAGAAAGGCCCGTTTTCCTCCACACTGACCCCAGCCAGGGGTTATTTGAAGAGGCCGAGTAGCCCAGGGGCTCTGTGGCTGCGTGAGAATTCAGTGCAGCCTGCACTCTGCACTTCCCGAAGTCAGTGGGAACCAAGCCTGTAAACTGATTACAGGTGCCTGCAGACCCCACCCCGACTTGAGCAGCGAGCATAGTATCCAGGGATTGTCATCCCCGTGCTGGGGTTCTCTCCATCCAACATACCTAGAAAAACACACAATACGTCCCAGACTCCCACATGGAAGGCAGGTGTGTTTACTCACCCATCACAGTGCCAGCACATGCATCCAGCTGCTGAACTAGAAGCCAAGGAATTCTGGTTGCTTCACGCTTCCCCATATCCAGCAGGTTCATTCTAACTCTCCTCTGCAGCTGTCTCTGCTCTACACCCAGCTCACCGTATTAAGTTCATTGCTTTTCTCCCCGCTTCTCTCTGAACCACCTTCCACAAAACTGTCAGAGTAATTTTTCTAACATTTAAGTCTGACTTCATCACTCCCTGGCTCAAAATTCTTCAGCAATGCTCCATTCATCTCAGACATAAAAACTGAGTCCCTCCGGCGGCTTCAGGATTTGGTCCGTGCCTCCCTGCCACCCACCCATAGATCCCTCCTGACCCCTTAGACTCCAGTGACTCTAAATGGCTTTGGGCTCAACAGACCTGCTAGAGGCTCGCATACACCCAAGGGTGTTCCTTTCCCTAGGATGCATCTCCTCTCTGATTTGCTCTCCATTTTCAAGACTGCCGACTATTCAGTTGACTGCCCTAATTTCATTCTGCTCCTCGTGTCCAAACCAGCATGCATGTTAGTCCACTCCTGTCTGTGTGCTATTTCTTTAATCAGCCAAGCTCAGCAGAAGCTTGAAGAAAAGCTCATTTTTCCCACCCCTTACAGGATGTCCCACAGGGTCAAGTCAGACCTGTTTGAAGCCTTCTCTATACCTAGACTTTTCAGTTTCACCAGCCAACAAATTCCCCATATTGATTAAGCCTGCTTGAACTGGGTTTTCCACCTCTTACAACACAGAAACCTTTATCTGAAACAGCAGAAAGTAACAGTATTCTCTTTGAAAGAAGCAACTTTCCTTAGCATGAATGGTAAAATAACATAAAATTAAGGCAGTTCAGTAAATGCAGCATTGAATATAGTCAAGAAGCTTGAATACTAAATGAAAATTTGCCTGCAACTTCTTGGGGCCCTAGTTTCTCATGCTACTTTCCTCTATAAATTGAGTCTATTCCTAGCAATTCCTCTCTTAATTTTATAACACAACACAATTCATAGTAATAAAGTCTGGAAAGATGTCTAGTCAGTGCGGGCTGTTATAACAAAGTGCCACAGACTGGGTGGCTTATGAATAACAGAAATTTATTTCTGATCATTTTAGAGGCTGGAAGTCCAAGATTAGACTGGATTCTCATGAAGGCCCCCTTCTGAGTCTCAGGCTGCTGATTTCTCACTGTGTCCTCATGGCAGAAGGGGCGAGGGAGCTCTCTGGGGTCACTTTTATAAGGACACTTATCCCATTCAGGGCTCCAGCCTCATGACCTCATCCCCTCCCAAATGCCCCACATTCTAATACCATCACTTCCAGGGTGTGAATACTACATAAGATTACAGATCATAGTGAAAGAGTTCAGCCATTCTTTCATATATGTATTCAGTCATTTAAGTATTATATATATATATGGAGAGAGAGAGAGAGAGAGAGAGAGGGAGAGAACTTATCATGCACTTGGCATTGATACATAGAAAAGCCTGAGACATCCTCTAGGCAACGCACACTAGCCAGCTGCACTCCAGGCAAACCAGAGCTCAGACCCCAAATCTGGGCCCCCTCACGTTCTGTAAATAAGTTGTCCTGGAGCCCAGCTGCCCCCATTTGTCCACGTACTCTCCGGCAGCTCTCGCCCTCTACCAGCAGAGCTGCGTGGTTGCCTCAGAGACCACATGACCTGCAAAGCTAAAATATTTGCTCTCTGGCACTTTACAGAAAAAGTTTGCCAACTTCTGCTCTAGGCTATTCCCCACAGCTAAGAGTTCTGGTTACAATAAACCTTCCTTCCCTGAATAGCTATAGTGAAGTATATACTTTACCAACTTGTGTGTAAGACACAAAGTATCAAATTACATGCCTCAAAAACAAGCATGGTGGAGAAAAGAAAAATGTTTTTAAACATACATTCAACTGAATGCATTTTGAGTTTCCAGAATTAACTGGCACCACAAACAAGATGCCAGCCCTGTGATCCGTCCTTAGGATCCCCCGTGAAATATGGGCGAAAACCATCCCGACTGGTGTCAATGAAAACCCAAGGGCCGACAGTATGACTCATTAACAAAGGAGAGGTTTGGTATTTTCTCCTCTATCCTTTCCCCTGATGCAGTTTATTTCTCAGAACAATGATCTGATTTCAAGCAACCATAACCTAGGCCTAGAAGAGAAAAATAAACACCAGCCCACTTTTAAGCTGAAATCTAGAAATTAGGTCCCTGGTCTTTTGTTTTTCCCCCTCTATTGGTCTGTGGTGACCCAGAGGTAAGCTTCTGGCCCAAATATTCCCATTTCCCTTGCACTGAGGCTTTCTCAATGCTCTTTTCAGAGGCCAGCGGGATTAACATCACACACACTCACATTACTGTGCAGAGGAAAGAGCACGGGCTGCCCCGCGGACCCCGAGATACCTGGATGCACTTGCTCTGCCCCTTGGAGTGGATACAGTAGAGGAGAGTGTATTTTTCTTCTCTGATCCGTGGTCTCCTCCACAGCATGCAGGATGAGAATTCCTGTCTTCTCGAGCTGTGAGAGAATCTAACGAGCTGATTCACAAGAGCATCTCACAGGGTGGCAGGCACAGAGCTTTCAGTAAACGCACCTTCTTTCCTCTTCCCTCCATCCTCTATTCCTCAGAAAATGGAAAGGGAACCCTCATCTGAACAAGAGAATCACAGTCTCCTACCCATTTGGAGTCCTTCCTGTGTCAAAGGGAAAAGGACAGTTACAGACTGAGAGAGAGAAGTGATTGAATTGTGTCCTGGGACTTGCTCCTCACCATTACCTCAACTCCCAACCCCAAGATTAAAGAGGAGAATAGGTTTCTATTTCGAAACGAACGGAGTGCTGCAAACACCAATCAATGGTAACCACTAATGGAAACTTGGCCACCAGTATCCTCTCCGAGGCTGTCTGACACATCTGGATCTAATTGGGAGTCTGCTTTATAGCAGCCAAAAAATACAGTGTCATACACATCACAGATCAAAGAGGAGGCAAACTTGCTAGTGGCCGAATTTAGGCAGGCAAACTTGATGGTCAAACTTAGGCAGGCAGCTCTGTGGGTTTTGTTTAGGAACAGGTAAATGTTCAGCAGCTTACTTAGAGAAAACCTCTAGAGGACCCCAATTTAGCTAGTTTGGACCCAAAACATGAAATAATAAGAAAAAGCATTCAGGGCAGCTGGCTGCTTGGGTGGTCAGAAGAGAGACCAACTTATTTTCATCCTGCAACCAAGTTTGTTGGAAATTAATTAATATTCTTTTCTGGGCTTTGAAATAATGAGGGACTTGGGCTTTTCAGCAAGAAAGAGTCCTCAGCCCTAAGCTTAGAAATGTCAGTTATACCTAAAAACACTCTCATTATTTGTAGGAGAAAACAAAATTTTTCTCCTTTTACCAAAAACCAACAAAAAGAATACTTCTTTCTAATTCCAACATTACACAGAAATACCAAACTGTCAGAATTTAAATGGTAAATGGTCCCATGGAACACTTACTCTTTTTAGCGTCACAGACCCTAAAAGTTAAGGAAGCCTCTTTCAAGAGAACTACCTATACAACATAATTTTGCCTACAGTTTCAGTATTGAGACTTCCTGAAGACCTCCCAGGGACCCCCTTGGGCTCTATATTCCGAGATCAAAGATTCCTATATCAAATCTAATAAACCGAAAGACAAAACCGTCTACTAAATGATGATGTACCTTAAGGTCTGTCGGGACTTCTCTCTAATTCATGCCAGTCGCAGCCAAATGCCTGCTTCTCCAAGGACCCCAGCTCACCAGAGATGACTAGCTTCACCTTCTACCTCCCCACTCTCAGAAGCCCTTGGAATATCTGCTCTATAGAACTAGGAGGGCTATGGACCAAACTCCTAAATAATCTTAACACGAAATGATGAAAGAAGATAGCAGAAAGCATTCAGATATGGAAATCACTCATTCATTCATTCAACAAATATTTATTGCACACCTATTAAGTGAAAGGCCTTATTTCAGAGCACAAGGGGTACTAAGTAAAAAGGCAGCTGTGATTTCCAGCTTCTCAGTGCTCAGACCTTTGACCCTACTTGTGCCATATCAGGTTATCTGACCTTGTAAGATGTGCTTTTCTCAGAGAAAACTGTTATAATGTGTACCTTGCAAGTGGTAGTAAATCTTGCTTTAAATGGTAATGCCAAGGCACTGGGCACATGGTGGACATTCAAATATTGGCAATTATTACCAGCACCACTGTGGGAAAAAAAAGATTCTACGGCAAGCATTAATTCTTCAGATTATGTATCACGGCTAAAAAACCTTACAATATCCCTGCTCTTACTGGATTCATACATACTGCCAAAGAACTCCACAAGCACTGGAGAGAATGCCAAAGAGGAGGTCTGGGCTCAGATCCACCGCTCTGGATCCTCTTCTACCAGTCTTGGTTGGTTACTGTTTTCAGAATGTGCTTTAATTATTGTTGAATTGCCCCTTGGTGAAGATGGTGTTTTTAGCATGAATACAGCTCTGTTTCTTTTTAAAGGAACATCTTCCCTCTTCTGAGGCAATAATGGTTTGGCCCCTAAGTTTGTCACGATGCAGATTCCCCACTTAATGTCTCCATCACTGAAATATCCCTAAACCGCAAGGTAGCTTGTAACACGTTTTAGTTCTCCACAGAGATGCCGTAATGCAAATGTCAAAATTTTTCTAAGCAAACACTGGAAAAACAGACTGTCAGTAGAACATAGAGATGAACAATGAACTACGATGTGAATTTTCAGAGATGATCCATTTTAGAAAAAGAGTCACAAAAATCTATCCTATTGTGTCAGCTAAATTTACTTGCCTTTAAGCTCCAAATCTATCCTTCACGGTCTGTTTCGTAAAAATGAATATGGGCCTTTAAATATTTCTTCTTTGCCAGCTGGCACAATGTTAAGCTTTGTCAGTGGTGGGAGATAGAGGGACCCTGGAGGAGAAAAGGTATTTTTCTCCTTGTGGTCTGGCACATTCCACTTGCCAGGCTCCTACAGCTCCTGATTTCTCCAGCACTGGGTGCGTGCAGGCAAGGTCCATGCGTTCCCCAACTCTTGCAGTGAGTGGGTTCTCCAGCACCTGGCTTCTGCAGTGAATGCGGACAGCCAGGTGCACGTGACGCCCAGCAGCTTTCCCAGAGCCCCCTCGCTTGGATTTGCAATGAGTTGTTAAGGATGGTATTTGTGGATGGCTTCCCCAGCCCCTCAGAGGGCAGATCTCTAGCAAGTTCCGCAAGCACAGCATCGAGTGACTCCTCCACTGCTCAGTGAGCCGCAGCTGTGCCCAGTCCAGGAAGGTCTGCGTCTCAGCCTGAGGGCGGGGGATCGCGCTTCCTCTGCTGCTCGTCTCAGTCCGAGATGTAGTGACTGCTCCTCGTATCTGTGATTCCTGAATTCTTCAGAGTTCCTTGTATTCTTACTAGCCAGTTCCCCATTAACCTAATGCCATGTTACGGATAGTCATTCTTCAGGTTAGATTTTCCTTATTCTAATTCCTGCGTGGCTCTGTCTTCTGGTTGGGTCCTGACTTTTACTCCTGGATACCATCTATGAATTCATTCAAATGCACAAAGGCCACTCTTTTAAGGGAGTAAAGTGCTACTTATCAAGGTATAGTACTATGGAACTAACATGCCAGAAATTTTACAATAGTCTTTGCTTTGAAGATAGGGAACTAGAACCACAATTATGTTAAGCCATTTCTGATCACTCCCTCCTCATCACCCCACCTGGAATACATTCTGTTATTGTACTTAGAACACTATGCTGAATTACACCTCTCTATCTTCCCATTTAGAGCATGTTCAGGGCATAGCTCATACTTTACTTGTACTGTATACACACCGGAGCTTACCATACAGTAGAAGCTTCATAAGTAACTTGTCTAAGGTAAAACAACTAGTTAATTTCAGAACCAGTGTGTGTTTTCTCCTTTGCAAGGCCATATTAATATTTATTTAAAATTTCAAGCAACTGGACATTGTGTAATTAAGGTGACTCGAGGATGGGTGACATAGTGAGTCTCTATTATTTATACTGCACTCCCCGTACATATTGGTTTGGGTTTGTTCTTTCCTGTGAATATTATTACTTAGTTTTCCCTGGTTATCTGCTAGAAACCTTATTCCACCTTGATCAAATGTCATATTTATCTCAGTGTGAAAATGCTAAAGATTTAATAGTAGAGGAAACTATGTTTGAGGGAGAAAAGGGATAGGAGAATTCTCTGTGCTCTCTGCTATATACAATAAATAAAAGAAACTCTAAGGATTTAAAAATTGTAGCAGTTAACAAAAAGAAAAGGAAAACAGCAATATTAATATAAAAGTGAAACTCAAGACGGAAAAGCATTAAGAGAGACAAAAGAAGATCTTTTTACTTCTGTATGGGGTAAAATGTAAATGTAGGTATAACAGTCATGAATATTTTCGCACCACACAACATAATATATATGTCGGTTTAATCATCTAAAACAAAAGTCCATTTCAGAACGGTAGGTCTGAAGATATGTAAGTATCTCTTCTCTTTCTATAAGAACCCATTATTATTATAGTAGTCATTTTAAAAGTATAAGCCTTCTAAAAAAAAGAGTCATGAGAGGGGGCCATCAGCAGATGAGAGGTCAGTGAAGTGCTAGACAACAGAACACAGATGGGAAAGCACTGATCAGTAGATAAAACAGAACAAAGAAAGTAGGCTCTTAGTATATAAACAAACAGGGAGGTGCCGCTGCAGTGAAGGGGACTATCTTCCTTGACAGACCCAAAGAGGATCCGGGCTGAGAAGCAGCACACACAAGAGAGATGGGGACTAGGAATTTAATCTGAATATATGGGACTTGGTGGAAGATCTATATAAGGAGCAGCCATCCACAACTTATCTGCCTTCCCCTCTTCCGCCAGCAGATGCTAAAACAAAGCATTACCCCTGGGCCAAAATAAATGGATAGATAATAGATGATGACAGACAGATAGATAAATAGATGATAGATATTGGTTCTCTAAAAAAAAAGTCAGTAAATATGTCTGAGAAGTAGAGCAATTAGTGTGGATATTGTCACCTTAGAGAAATCCCTCCTAATTATAGTACTCATAGAATATAAAGGTTAATTCCCTGACCACTCAGCTCAAAGAGAAGCCTCCCAGTCAACAGAACGCGGCCATATACACAGACCTCCAAATCATTCAATTCACTCATCACAAATACAAATAGACAACCAAGAAACATTAAACATTTGAGAGAAGCCTGCAGCAGAAAAGAAACTGTGGGGAACATTTTTAATTAAAATTCTAATTACTATCATTAGAGAGATTAGAATCAATATTGCATCCTAAGCAGGATGCTACAGAAAAGGAAAATATGAAAATAAAAAAGGAGCTCTTGGAGATTAAAAACAATTGCTAAAACACACACTAAAACAGAATAGTTGAAAGACAACAATAGAGGAAGTCTCTCGTAAAGGAAAACATAAAGACGGAGAGACGGAAAGCATGAGAGGAAAAGTGAAATGTAAGATCAACACAGAGGATTCACTATTTAATAGGCATTTTAAAAAGAGAAAATGGAGTCAAAGAAGTAATAGAAGGACATTTTCCAGGGCTGAAGAAGAAGACTTGTCTTCACGTTCAAAAGACTTATGAACTAATAATAGGGACAAAGGGAAAGGACTCATGGCTGTAAACATTATTGTGAAAGTTAAGAAGAGTAAAACAAATGCCCTGCAAAGTATTAGATATTAGGAGACACGGAATTAATATCTTTAAAAATCTGAGGGAAATTAATTTATAGTCTAAAATTCAATACTCAGCCAAACTCCCCTTTAAATGCAAGGGAAGTCTCCAAAAAATTCAGACAAATAAAGTTTGAGAAAGCTTACCTCCCACACATATTTTAGTTTAGAACGCACTCCAGAAAAACAAGGGGATAAACCAAGAAAATGAAGATACGAATCCAGGAAACAGTAGATCAAAAGCAGGAGCAGGAAGAGACATCTCAGCATGACAACTATGCAAATGACCTCCAGGTGCAAGTTGCGGCTGGAAGAGGGGGTCCCTGGGAGGGAAGCCACTAGAGGAAGAGTGAACATCACCGAATAGATGGGATTTCAGAAGAGGAAATACCTGGATATATGATAAAATTTACAGGTGCGATAAAAAAGATATACAATACAATACACCCAGGAAAAGCAAAAGTCATACCTCAGGGTGCAGTGTAAAGGACATTAAACCATTAGAACAGCACTTCAGTAGATTCTGAAAAAAATAACAGAATAAGTTTCAGGCAAAGTATAGAATTATTAAGAATCTTAAAAATGATAATGATCTAGTGATAGATAAATGTTTCTTTTATCAATTAGGAAAAGAACTGTTCAGAAATTCCACAATAAAGAACAACAAAAAAAACTATTCAACAAAGCCATGGGAAAAAATGTGGCATTTTTAACGACTAGTCGAGTGTAAGAAGGAACAATCCACTTGAACATTCTCCTTTAAGTGTTTCTCCTCTTAAGGAAATATAATCATATCATGTGGCTTGACTCTATAATGAAAATAAATATTCATAAAAATGAAAATATTTATTCCATTTCAACTGTTAGAATCAATCTATTGAGAATGTAAGAATAAAGGACCAAATAGAAAATACATATTACCTATCTTGAAATGTATTGTTAATAATAATAAAAACAATAACAACTAATATTCAATCATCACATACTATCTATCAGATACTGAACTCAGAAATATACAGATAGGAAAAGAAAGGAACAGTGAGGTCCTATAACTTGCCCAAGGTCACACAGTTTGTAAATAGGCAGGCCAAACCTACAGATAGTCTAGCTTTAGAGGCAGCATTCTTAACCACTGGACTGTATTTCCTCATTAGTTTTTGCTAAAATATAGCAGATAGATTTTATAAAAGTAGAGAAAGAGTGGAGGGAAAGGTAGAGGGAAGGCTAGGTACACTTATGGCCTTATTTTATAAAGTAGAGTCAGGAGATACTGTCTATAGTTGATGGAAAAAGGAATGGAAGTTTCATTCTTAAGGTTGGAAAGGTCACCAAGAAAGGGATTAAAAGTAATAATGTAGCAATGTTAGGAGGAGGTGGGGAGGGTAGAAAAAAGTGTGTATAAATGAGCTAAATCCTTATAACTAATGGCAGGCAATTAATTGATATTGTGATTATAGCAAAATGAACTTCCCAAATAAGAATTTGTGGTGTTCTGTTCAACAACAAAATGCATCTGAAAAAACTTAAAGATCTAATTGGCTTTACTAAACAATTCATGAGTCAGGCAGCAGTCTATCTAGCAAATGCAAAGGAGCTCCATCGAGCTGCAGAAAAGGAAAGCTTTTAAAGGTAGAGAGGGAGCAGAAAAAAAGGAAATTACTAGCAAAGAACCCACTGTTTAAGGCAAGAGCATCCTCCTAAGGGGAACAGAAGGGGCCTATCAGCAAATTCTCCAGGGCCGACCAGGGAATTCCAAGGTGACTGGTGAAAGGTTACATCCAGTGGGGAGGGGAGGTGGAACTGCAGCTAGGCAAGTTATTAAATCTTGGTTTTCTGATGTGGGGCTTTTAACATGAGTGACTCCATTTGAGGCCTGTGGTTTTCTTTTAAATAATATTTACTATTCAGATACACAGAGGCACCACTAGATGAACTCAAAACCAAAATGTTGAAAAGAAGGCGTCTGGGAGTAGACTAAAGATGGAGGAGACTGAAGTCAGAGACTCTTGTTTTATTGTATACTATCAAATATTTAAAATTTATATTGCATGCTAATAATATGTTAAAATATGAAAGTAATTTTGATTGAAATAAAATACTTTCAAAAATGCCTAAGTAAGAGCCCCTAGAAAAAACAGGGGAATTGGTGATTGTAAGAGCATAGGGAGAAACTAATACCTTCCTTTCATGTAGATAAAGTAGACTAGTAGGGGCTTGAAGGTCCGGCTTCCCATCAGCCTGCTGATCTAAGTGCCAACTGTGATCTTCTCTTCTGGAACACTGACAGTTTTAGGCATCACCTCAACATCTGGGAGACACAAAGAAGAAATAAGGCAGCTCAGACAACAACAAAGCTTTGAGAAACAACCAAGCACTGAGGCTGGGTGGATTGATCAGGTTCATCTATGAGATCACTTTGTCAAAACTGGAAGAAGTGGCTGCTTTATCTAATGAACAGAAACCAACACACAGATGGAACTCCAGAAACCGATCTTAATGAAATGGAGATAAGTAATTTCTTTGATAAAACATTCAAAAAAATGATCATAAAGATTCCCACCAAGGTCAGGAGAATAATCTATGAACAAACAATTTCAAAAGAAAGATTATTTTTTAAGTGCCAAACATTTATTACAGCACTGAAAAATATAATGATTGAACTGAAAAATTCACTAGAAGGCTTCAGCATCAGATCAGATCAAGCAGAAAGGATCAATGAACTCAAAGACAGAGCAATGGAATTCATCCAGAGAAGCCCAAAAGAAAAAGATGGAAGAGAGCGAAGACAGCCTAAAGGATGTGAGCAACGCCTTCAAGCAGATTAATATATTCACCATAGAGGTCCCAGAAGGAGAACTGAGAGAGAGAGGGGCAGAAAACTTACTTAAAGAAATAATGGCTGAAAACTAGCCCAACCTGGGGAAAGAAACATATCCAGATCCAGGAATCCCAGAAAGTTAAAAAAAAGATGCATTCAAAAAGACCCCCACCACATTTTAAGTACATTTCCAAAAAATTAAGGGCAAAGAAGAGAATTTTTAAAGTGGCAAAAGAAAAATAATTTGTCATATACAAGAGAATCATCTCCCCATAACACTATGAGAACATTTCCCAGCAGAAATGTTGTAGGCCAGAAGGGAGTGGCACATAACCAAAGTGGTAAAAGAAAAAAACTGCCCCAGGAACACCCCACCCAACAAATCTGCCCTGCAGAATTGGAGGAGGGCTAAAGACAAGGAAAATGTGAAGGAATTTATCACCATTAGACCAGCCTTACATGAAATGCTCAAGGGACTTCTGCAAAGTGAAACGGAAGGACACTCATTAATAACAGGACAACATATGAAGAAAGTATAATCTCACTGGCAAAGGTAAATGTACAGGTAATTTCCAAATACTCTAATGTTATAATGAGGGTGGGTAAATTATTTACCACTCTAGCATGAAGGTTAAAAGACAAAATTATTTAAAATAACTATAACTATAAATTGATATGCAGTGTAAAAAGGTATAAATTGTGATACCAAAAATATGAAGAGGAGGGGGTGGTAAAAATGTATGGCTTTAGTGTATATTGGAAGTTATCAGCTTAAAAGAGAATATTATAAATATAAGATGCTTTATGTAAGCCTCCCAGTAACCACAAAGACAAACTAATAGTAGATCAACAAAAGAGAAAGAGAAAGGCGTCTAAGCATATTGCTACAGAAAACAACCAAGTGACTAAGAAGACAGCAAGAGAAGTAGGAAGGAGGGAACAAAGAAATTACAAGACTATCAAAAAAGAATTAACAAAATGGCAATAGTAAATCCATACCCATCATAAATTACATTTTTAATTGAAGTGTCATTCACACACAATATATTTGTTTCAGGTGTACAACACAGTGATCTAACATTTATATACATTGGGAAGTAATCACCATGATGATTTGGCTATCATCTGTCACCACACAAACTTGTTACATATTCTTAACTGCATGCCCAATAACAGGGGATACACACTGTGCCCCTGTATCTTTACTTTATAACCAGAAGTTTGTATTCTTTAATCCCTTCCCTCTATTTTGTCTGTCCCTCTAGCCCCCTAACCTCTAGCAACCAACAAATTGTTCTCTGTGTCTGTCTGTTTCTGTTTTGTTTTGTTTGTTCATTTGTTTTGTTTTTACATCCCATGTACAAGTGAAATCATACATTACTTGTCTTTGACACATTTCACTTAGTATAATGCCCTTTAGGTCCATCCATGTTCTTGCAAATGGCAAGATTTCATTCTTTCAGTGGCTGAGCAATATTCCATTGTGTGTATGTATCCCATCTTCTTTATCCATTCATCTATCAATGGACTATTTAGGTTCCTTCCTTATCTTAGCTATTGTAAATAATGCAGCAATGAACATAGGGGTGTGTGTATCTCTTTAAATTAGTGTTTTCATTTTCTTCAGATAAAATGAAGAAGTGGGGTTGCTGGGTCATACAGTAGTTCTATTTTTCATTTTTTGAGGAACCTGAATACTATTTTCCATAGCAGCTGCACCAATTTACATTCCCACCAACAGTCACAAGGGATCCTTTTTCTCCACACCCTCACCAACACTTGTTATTTCTTGTCTTTTTTGGTAATTTTTATAGTTCTGACAGAAGTGAGGTCGTATCTCATTATGATTTTGATTTGCATTTCCCTGATGATTAGTGATGTTGAGTATCTTTTCATGTGTTTGTTGGTCATCTGTGTGTTTTTGGAGAAATGTTTTTCAGGTCTTCTGCCCATTTTTTAATTGTACTGTTTGGGTTGTTTTTTTTAAATAAATATTGAGTTGTGTTGGATTCTTAATATATTTTTGATATTAACTCCTTACCAGTTATATCATTTACACGTATTTTGTAGACTGCCTTTTCCTTTTGTTGATAGTTTCCTTCACTGTGCAAAACCTTTTTTACTTTGATATAGTCCCATTTGTTGAGTTTTGCTTTTGTTGCTCTTGCCTGATGACGCAGATCCAAAAAACTATTGCTCAAAAAAACAATGTCCAAGAGCTTGCTGCCTATGTTTTCTTCTAGTAGTTTTATGGTTTCTGGTGGTAGGAAAATAAGCCCCCAAAATTGGACAACCCAGAAGAAATACATAAGTTCTTAGAAACATACAACCACCAAGACTGAATCATGAAGAAATAGAAAATCTGCAGAGACCAATTACTAGTAAGGAGATTGACTCTGTAATCAAAAACCTCCCAACAAAAAGTCCAGGACTAGATGATTCACTGGTGAATTGTACCAAACATTTAAAGAAGAATTCACACCAATTCTTCTTGAATTCTTCTGAAAAATAAAAAAGGAAGGAGTACTCCCAAACTTATTTCACAATGCCAGTACTACCCTGATACCAAAACCAGATAAGGACAGTCTAAGAAAATCATAAGCCAATATCCCTAAAGAACACTGATGTAAAACCCTCAATAAAATGTTAGCAAACTGAATTCAACAGCACACTGAAAGCATTATACACCATGATCAAGTGGGATTTATTCCAGGGATGCAACAGCCACAGATGAATCAATGTGACCCAACACATTAACAAAATGAAAGATAAAAATCATGTGATCCTCTAAACAGTTGCAGAAAAGGCATTTAGCAAAATTCAATATCCATTCATGATAACTCTCAATAAAGTGGGTATAGAAGGAACATACCACAACATAAGGCCATTTATGCCCATAGCTAACACCATACTCAATAGTGAAAAGCTGAAAGCTTTTCCTCTAAGATCAGGAACAAGACAAAGTTACCCCTCTTGACACACTTATTCAACATAGTATTGGGAGTCCTAGCCAGAGAAATTAGGCAAGAAAAAGGAAATAAAAGGCATCCAAATCAGAAAGGAAGAAGTAAAACTGTCTCCAATTGCAGATGACATGACATTATATATAGAAAGCCCTAAAGACTCTACCAAAAAAATATATTAGAACTAATCAACAAATTTAAAACAATCACATTTACAATATCAAAAAGAATAAAATGTCTAGGAATAAATTTAACCAAGGGGTTGAAAGATCAGTACACTAATTCAAATTATATTACAAAGCCATGGTATCAAACAATATGTTTAGTGTTGGCATAATAACAGACACATCTATCAATGGAACAGAATGGAACAGAGAGCCCAGAAATAAACCCATGCATATACAGTCAATTAATTTATGACAAGGGAGCCAGGAATATACAATGGGGAAATGATAGTCTCTTCATTAAATGGTGGTAGGTTTTGCACCAGACACAAAAATCAACTCAAAATGGATTAAAGACTTGAATGTATGAAGTGAAACTGTAAAAATCCTAGAAAGAAACAAAAGTGGTAAGCTTCTTGACATGCAATGATTTTTTGGATTTGACACCAAAAGCAAAGGCAACAACAACAACAAAAAAAATAGATCAAACAAAAAAGCTTCTGCACAGCAAAGGAAATCACTGACAAAATGAAAAAGCAACCTACAAAACAGAAAACGTTTGGCAAAGTATGTATCTAGCATGTATCTGATAAAGGGGTAATATCTAAAATATATAAAGAATTCATACAACTCAATGGGAAACAACAAAACAAAACAAAACAAAAACAGCCCATGAAACCCACACACTCTGGTTTTAAAATGGGCAGAGGAACTGAATAGACATTTTTCCAAAGAAGATACACAAATAACTAACAGATAAGGAAAAGGGACTCACCATCACTGATCAAGAAAATGTAAATTAAACTGATGATGAGATACCACCTCACACCTGTTCCAATGGCTATTAACAAGTGTTAGTGAGGATGAGGAGAAAAGGGACCCTTTGCGCTCGGTTGGGCACTCATTATTGTGTGAAAAAGAAATCAATATGGTGATTATTCTGTAGAAAAGACCAACAATGACATTACTTATTAAAGCTTATTGGATGCTATCAAAGTTATATATGAAGGAAAATTCATAGGTTTAAATGCTCTTATAACTAAACAAGAAAGAATGAAAATAAGTGAAGCATTCAAACCAAGTAAAAAAAAGACACACAAAAAAACTAAGAAAAGCAGGAGGAAAACTAATAGAGTAAAAACAATTAATGAATTACAAAGCAAAATAAAATTAATAAATCCAAAAGCTAATTGTTTGAAAAGACGAAGAAAACAGACAAACATCTGGTATTAAGAAACAACTAAGAGGAAAGCACATAAAAATCATCATTCCAAGAATCAGAGATTGTTTTTAATTAAAAAAGACTTCTCTAATATTATGCAATTCTTCACTCTCTCAATAAAGCAGAATATTAACAGACTTGATAGAGGAACATCTGCATATAGCAACATCGATGGGCAAATGCTTCCCCAAGTTTGACTTTTCGTCTCTGCATATCAACAGATCAGTACAGGAGAACTAGGGGACAGAGCACTTCTTTTGTTACTTGTTACAGGGAAGGCCATGTTTGTCTCTGATCATTTCATACAGCTATTCCTTTTTTAACTCCGAAGATAATGGGTATGGATTAACAGCAGGCAAACTGGCCAGAATTCAGTTTCCAGGTCTCTGTGTTCAGCTCTAGTAAGTGGGGCTCCAACAGTTACTGGGTCACATGTACAGAGCGAATGGTTTCCACAGGCAAAGGGCCAAAGAATAGTCTAATGAGAAATCACTACGTCATTAATTATAAAAAACAATCACTGAGTTAAGTGGTGGCTCTCCCCACATGAGGTCTTCACATACGAGATGGAAGCGTATAATATAAGACGACATCGGTTTATCTCATTAGCAGACAGAGTGGCAGCTAAGTAAACGGAAAGACACATCTCGCTGAACTTTGAAAGAGAATTTTCTTCCAAGTAAATGAAAACAGCTCAGTTAGTTAATCAACTTCCTCAAAGCACTTTGAGAATTCAGCTCCACTTCCCGTCTTTGTTAAGCTGGTTGTGCACCACAGCTCCCCTGGCTTTCCCCAGAAAAGGAGAAGGTGGTTGGGTTGAAAGCATTTCTTAAGCACGAACGCAGTCATTAATATAAGAATCTGTCCTGTGCCTCCTACTTTCCTTAGAATTAACAAAAGTTGTAAAACGAACTCCATCTCTCACACAATTGTTCTGCATTCAATGTGGCTGCTCTTTCATTATGCCCTATGAGTAATTTTACTTATTCTTTGCTTTGTCACAAAAAGGATTGAAGGGCAAGTCCTATGATTAAGCCTCACATTAACAAAACCCTTTCTAAACTGGCTCTTGGGTGAAGACTGATAGCAAGTTTACGGAGGCTTTAAGATCCAGTTCAGTAATCTGTTCAAGGAAGAAAACAAGAGTTCTATTAATAGAACATTTTTTAAAAGCACTTATCCTGTAGATGATGTAATCACCAAATGCTACTGAATTTTTTATTATATATGACATCTTTCTCACTTGGTTTTTTCCTTTCTTTCTCTGCAGATACTACTTTGGACTATTTCAGGAGTCCCCTAACTAGTCACACTTCTTCCAGCCTCCTCCCAAAATTCAACCAACACACTGTTGTCAGGTGAACCTGCTAAAACATACCTTCACACACATCCCCCCTCAAGCACAGAACCCTTAAATGATTTCCCCACTGTATGCAGCGCCCACCAATTCCTGAGCCTGGCAGTCAAGAAGATCTTTCTTCTTCCTTCTCTGGTTCTCCTTTGCCCTACAAGTGCTCCGTTTCAGCTTAATTAGGCTAGTTAGCAGTCCCCAAGCCATGTGCTTGCACTCATGTGCTCCTTCCTGTAATGGCCTCAAACCCTGCTCTGCAATCACAATGCTAATAGTCTTTCACAGCCCTGATCCAGAACCTTCTCTGTAACCCCTAACCAAAGACTTTCAGCAACGTCTGTCCTCCTCCACATGCGCCTACCATGCATCTCTGCGTCTCACCTGGTGCTCATCAGACATGGCCTGATACTGTTATTCATCATTCTGGAGCCCAAGGTGGTGTTTCTCCTAAATCAGACTAAGCCACTTGAGGCAACTAATCGCCACACATTTGTTTGTACAAGTAAAGCACCGTGTGTGCCTCGTGATCAGAATGCTAACCTAAAAGACTTGCCTTCTTTGGTGTGTCCCGCTGTAGGTCCAGGTGGCAAACCGGCTTAGGTGCACCCCAGCGGCACAGGTGGGTACTAAAGGAAACAACATGAAGACAAGCATCTTTAAGATGTTCATTTTACTTCAGTAATTTGCAACATTCTCTTTAAAATGCAATCAAAATAATATGGACTAGATTATAATTTTTAGGTGAATTGTAGACAATAAAATTAGAAAATAAAGCAGGAAATGTCAAGCTTCTAGTCCTTGAAAGTCCACTTCAGGCAGAGCTTCCAAGTCATCCTCACTTCCATCCTCACTTCCTTTTTCTATACAAGCTGACGATGTTGATGTGGAAACTTTTCGGAAATACCGTGTAAATTATGAACAGGTAATAGGGCACAAATACAATCACTTCCTTTTTTCTTTTTCCATCATTTCCATTTTAAGATGCAATCAACACACACTTTTGTTTTCATTAAAATGGGTAATAGATATTAAGCCTGAAGACTTTTACCGAGTCTTTGTTTTACTTCCTAGATTATGTTTGTGACATTGGATATAAATACTAGAAATCAGTTTTAGTATGACCACTACGAAAATGAAATGTTACTCTCAAACATTAAAAGGCCTAAGCGGAAACATTTTGTCACAAATGGGAGCAATCATCTGTAAGAACAGATTATTGTGGGTTTCAAGTAATATGTGAAAAATTGAAATATTTTAGTTCAAAAAATAGAAATGTTTTTAAGGTTTTTTTTTAATTAGCTTTTACTTCTTGATTTACTGCTTTTGAAATCCAGAAGTAGTTTTGTGTTCTACTTTTGAAAATAAAATTTATTATTTAAGCCTAAATAAAAATGTATTTGAACCTAAGGGAGATGTGCCCATCCATCTACCCACTACCTACTACCTACTACTCTCTCTCTCTCTCTCACACACACACACACACACACACACACACACACACACACACACACTATATATATATATATATATATATATATATATATATATACACACACACACACACACACACACACAGCTGACCTTTGAACAATGTGGTAGTCAGGGGCATTGAGCCCTCAACCCCCAGTTGAAAATCCATGTATAACTTTTGACCTCCCAAAAAGTTTACTACTAATAGCCTACTGCTGGTCAGAAGCCTTACCAATAACATAAATAGTCGATAACATATATTTTGTATGTTATACATGTTATATGCTGTATTCTTATAATAAAGTAAGCTAGAGAAACTAGAGGACATATTTTTTTCAAATTGTCACAAATCTCCCAAAGGTTTTCAAATGTATTTATTGGAAAAAAATCCACATATAAGTGGATCTTTGCAGTTCAAACCCCTGTTGTTCAATGGTCAATGTATACACACACACACAAAATTATATATACACTATCCTATATGCCATCTTCTCACACATACACATATATCTTAAACTTAATTCACAGAACATGCAATGTGTACCAGAACCATAGAGAAAAATTAATCAGTAACAAGCACTGAATGTTAAAAAGAATCCTCAGACACACAATAAATAATCCATCATGTGCTTCAAATAAGGATATTCAGGTTCTGACATTTTTAATGTAAGTACAAAAAGAAACTTTTGTCTTTTCTATCATTAAGAGATGTAAACAAACCATTGTTCTTTAAATTTGCTTATTTTAAATATCTGGTAATTTCCCATGCTTCTGGGATTATCCATAATTTAGCTCCTGGAAGCTCCTCCCGGCGATTACCAGTTCCTTGTGTAATCAGGAGAATTGCTCTTGTGCTAACTATTCTCATGTACATGGGGCTCACAGGGGCGTACAGTGATCTTTTCTCTCTTAAACAAAAGACTGGATTTGAATTGGACCTAGAAAACAATCACTTCCGTTTTTCTAGATGAGGAAACTGAGAGTAAGATAAATTATAAATTGTCCAAAGCCTCAAGGGACTAAAAGAGCTTTCACCCCTCCCTCTAGTCTTCCATTTCTACTCAGAAGAATGGCCATCCTCATTTAAAACATCTAAAGCCTCAGGCCAGGGTCTGTATTCCCTGCACGGGGGCAGGAAAGGGAAAGAGGTACTGAGCTTGACTTTTGGTGTGGGCCCCTCAACAACAGACAGCAACTGGTTAGCTCATTCCCTTGCATCACTGGCGTGACTTGAGTGGAAACACCACCCTGTACTTTAAACCTGTTCTTCAAAGGAGTTGTCCTTCCTGAACCTAACACAAAATTCAATCCTATTCCAAATCTTCTTAAGTTTTATTTAGATAGATGAGGTCAAGTTTTCTTCTAAATCCATTTGACAAAAATCTGTCCCAGGTAGGGATCAAGTGGAATTTCCAAGGACACAGCCAGAATCAGGGTCACCGTGAACACCTTGGCCATGGTAGGTCCGATTGAAACTTCAGATCAACGGTTCCCTTGTAGGAAATGAGATGTTGTTCTTAATTCTTCCCTGAATTTATGATTTCTTCTAGCTGATACCATCATATCAGCAAACTGGCTTCATAGGACAGGGAAACAGAACAGCAAAAAGTTAAATTTCCTATTGAAATTAATAAACATAAATATGTTCCCATTAGCCACTTTAAAATTTTTAAATAATGGGAGTCGGAGAGATGCAGCAGAAGAGAAAGTCCAAGAGCTCTGAAGTATGAGAAGGACTCTGTAAAATAAAATAAAAAACAAAAAAGGATACCAGTTTTGAATATTCCCTGAGCAGACACATCCAGTTTAGTCATACAAATAAGGCTTAATTTATTTTGCAAGGCTAACTTGACCTGGGTCATTTCTTGCTTAAGTCTCTGAAAATCATGAGCAAAACTGTTTCCCAAGGTTGATACAAGGTAACTACTAATCAATTCCTTATCATTTAAGAAAATTCTAATATTATAATCCATCACTGTGAAGAATAAACAGTGATTGCTTTCCCGCTATTTAAGCTGCTTTAGAACAATAGACCACTGGGCCTCATTCCCTGCTTTGGTTTGAGAGCTCCTGGTTCACAAACTGTCTTTTTGGTGTGTGAACAACTTTTCCTAATTACTGCTTCAGTGATTCATTGGCATCAGAAGTGAAATCCAAAGATCCCCGATGACTCAGAGCCAGTGAGCCCACTGAGCCCACAGCTTTCTCACCAGTCCTGGATTGAAAAGGTCAGTCTCTCGAGGATCTGCACACCATTCTCTTCATGTCCTGAGCTCTCCAGCTTTATTGAGCACACTTCCTATTTTTGTTTCCTGAAGTTTCTTGGTAAGTCACCTTCGTCTGTTCAAAGCAGGCAAGAGGAGGAATACATGATTCCTGTGCTTTGGAACAGCTGTTGGAAAATGAGACCCTCGTAGTTATGATATATTAGGGAATCTAAAGGCAAAGATGAGTTCTAACTGGCCTATGGACCAGGATCTTTTGGAAAACAGGCGAGCTTTTGGAAATGTAGTGGTCATTTGGGGAAAATTTTAACTTAGATAAATCCACCTAAAGGGATAACCCTTAAAAAAGAGATTCCGATCCTCTCAGAGAAGATGGAATGCATTCTTTGATTGGTATGTAGAAGCTTCTAAAAGACAAAATGACTCCAAACAGCGGGTTCTTTTGCCTTTAAAGTAATCTGCTCAGAAAGCAAAGATTTGGTGTTTGCCTTTGTCTGGTCTTTGTTACTTAAGAAAACTGGGTCTTCTCTATATAATAAAGAATTGGTTTATTTTACAACTATGTAACTTTCTGTGCATGTTAAATTTCACAGGAAGCTTTGTTAAATAAGAAGGGGTGTTAAAGTTTCTATTAAGGTATATTTGCATAAAATTCCTAAAAATCTGCTATGTCCTGGTAATGATATCAGTCATAATTTTAAAATGCATGTCACAGAAATAACCAAATTCCCTTGTCAATTGCATTATAACAAACTCTCATTAGATCTTTAACCATGGCCATTTTTAAGTCTTTTTTCATTTGCAGACAGTTACTGTTTTACTCCAGATTTTTCTCTGAAAGCATTTACAAACAAAAGTACATCTTCTTCAAAGAGATTTATAGAAAAGACCCTGATAAGTAACCTAAAATGCAGGTTTCGGATAACTTTAAGTCTACACACTGAACTGGGCAAGAATTTCTAAAATGCTAATGGAAAACTGATTGATTTATAAAGCTGCTAACCCAAGATGAAACAAAAATAAGAATTACAGCAGACTGAATGAATATGACTATAATATTTAATTTAATTTAATTTTTTATTATAATAAATTAATTTAATTTTAATTTAAAATATTGCTAGCCCTTTAATGTTTGTTTTTAAACATTAAAGAACCTCCTTTTCTCCTTTTTAAAGCTATCTGTAACTTACAACAATTTAGTAACATGTTTCTTTGTAACAAAGGTTGGTACATTTATCTTTTCTCTCCTAAACCTGAGCTTAAATGGATGAAATGATGTTTCACAATAAATGTCTGGCCTCAGACCACACTACCCAAGAGCAAAGCCAAGCCTAGAACTGAAGTTATCTTACTGCCAGCTGGACCTTTGTCCCCCAACCCCCCACCACCTGGATTGGAAAAAAACAGGGAGAACAGAAGATGCTGCCCACTAGTTCTGTGCCCAGGGTGACACCAGATTTGCCAAGCCTTTCTCAACACACTGTTCACATGCCCTTGAGGCGCCACAGTCCCAGGGCCAGGCTGGCATTCGGGACACACCATGCAGGCCGGTGTGTCATGTTCTGGACTTGTTTGCTTTCAGTTAAACAACCTGGCTTGGCTTCAGAAAATAAATCCAGACTGATCAGTAACCAGAAGTGTCACAATTCACCTCAAGAAAACCTTCATGTTCATTTTATTTGAATGTGTTCAATAGCATTAATACTAACTACCCATCTATTCCTCCAAAAGAAATATACCTCCTTGAATCATGCCAGATCATTAAAGAACTACAAGATTAAATGGCTAAACTGAGACTTAATTTCCTTCTCATCAAAAGTCTGAATTGTAGTTCTAACACACACAAAAAAAGGCAAACTGATAAAATTGAAAAACATAAAAGCAGAAAATGGAATTCAAAGCACAACTTCTTCATACACATCAGAAATTCATTAACTTCATTGTGTAGAGTTCCCTTTCTTGCTTGTGAAACTGCCAATCTGTTGATTTATTTAATGATAGGCCACAAATACACATTGGAGTACAAGCTGGTAATGTTAATAGGAAATGATTTGGATCTAGGCGAATAATCGCTTTGTCTTGATGGTAAACACTAAAAGGAAACTGTGAGAATGTATTCTGTATTTGTGGGGAAGAGGCAAACATTTTGGCATCTGAAGTAAGTGCATAGACCCAGCTATAATTTCTAGTTTCAATATTAGCAAGTCAGATACACACCACCTAGTTGTTTCTTTGATGGCACATCCTTCCATCTCCTGACCTTCTGCTATGGCTGAACCCCAGGGAGTGACTGAGGTTGATCTCAGAGGGTGGCCATCTGCCCTCAGAATGCTGTCAAGTCACACCAGCACACGCTCTCAATGATTATTTGAAATAATAAATTATTCTTTTACATATACCTCCATTCAGGCAGATAATTAAGAGGGAAGTACAGTCTCTTGGAACTCACAGATTTAGGAGTGAGGAAGGCTTAGAATGACTAATAAAAGAGCATAAAATGTCTTTAAAGGAGTCTTGCATTATTTTCCTGGCTGTCACTCATAAGTAGTGTGACCCTTGGCAAGACAACACAAAACCATTGTTGCCTCTATGAAATGGATCTACTATCCCATTTACTCAGAGGATTGTCTTCAAAAATTCTTTTAAAAGTGTATGTAAAAATATATCAATAAAACATTTTAATTGCTACTAAATTATTTGAAATTTCTTTTTCATAACATGGAGTTGGATACTACCTTCAAGGTCTAAAGAAAACTAGCTTTATTATCTAACAGATGAAAATATTTGAATTACATAAAAATGTAATTATAATTCCCCAAATTCACTAGGCTCATAATTTACATTGCAACGAGTCTGCTGGTTAGGACATTAAAATCACTGCTGTATTAAAATCACTGCTGTATAAAATGGTCCATTCAAGAGTTCTTTGGGAATACTAATTCAAGTTAAGCAAACAATAAGTGCACTTTAAAAATGAAATAATGCTGACATTCCTGGAGATAATTAAGCAAGTGAAGAAACCATAAGCCAACCGTGTTTTAAATGATCTTACTGATGTTCTCAAAACTGAATGATAAGAAAATAAAACTCGAATTATAGGTCAATTATATACTTTTGTATTTGAGTCTCATATTAGAGCATATAATATTCAATAAAAAGGCATCAATATCAGTTTAGGGATGTGAGAATTCAGTTTTGTAAAAACACAAGTTCTGGTTGTTAATCAACTTCTGGTACTCAACTTTAGGACTCCTGCCTTGATTACTAATCAAATGGAAATGACCTTAACACGAATGTAAATCCTTTAAAAATCATAACAAGGAAATGTATTCCTCTAATAGACTTTTGTAAGGTTAGAATTGAACTTAGCATGTAGTCCAACCCTTATTTCACAGAACTAATGGCTTTGATGCCTGACATCATTTTTTTTTATTAGAATGATCAAAGACCTAAGTTATTGGTTACTTCTCTGGATAATGATCAATGCCTGTACACTGGCAGTGTGAAATATCACACATACAAGAAAAGTCTGCTGAGTTGAAGACATTACACTTGCCCCCATTTCTTTTGAAAAATTAATAAAAAGGAAACCTTACTAAAATGGAGTTAGGGGGGCCATTAGGGGGAGCTCTCACACCCTATCACTTGTCTTGATGATCCAGTGGGAAGAGAGGTACCAGAGACACAACTTGCAAGTCCATAGTACTGTGTTACCTATTTACTATTCAGAAGGAGGAAGAAAGGTTTTCCTCCTACCCCAGCAGCAGCTCAGCCAATGAGAGGCTGTCACAACTCAGCCAATGAGAGGCTGTCACAACTCAGCCAATGAGAAGCCATGGTACATGGGACTCCCAGTTTCCTCCAAGGGACCTTTTGCTTAAAATAGCCCTCTCAACGTGGCCCCCTCCTCTATAAAAAAGTGTTCTCTCCTTTGTTCTCTGGACCTGCCTATAGTTTTCTCAGAGCTTGTTTGTGCCAAATTGTGATTCTCTGCTATTCCCAAATAAACCTATTTTTGCTGGTAGAATAACTAAGCTTTATTTTTAAGGTTAACACTTTAAGAAACAAGGTAGCAAGAGTAACTTCCATAAATGGTATAACAGACCTGGGTACTTCTTGTAAATTCTGAACCTTGGATTTAATAGTGACTTGGTTGTTTCCTGGAGGGTAAAATTGATGTGTCTGGAAACATGGCAAACAAAGGTGAACACTCTTAATTTCCTGCTCCACGTTTATTGGGGCTACAGAGACTAAAACAGGTATTTTCCTCTCAAATAATTGGAAAAATATAATAGCAGCAATTTCTTAAATACCTAACAAAATTTTCTGGATCATGAATCAACATGAGATGTAATCGCCTACAGACATCAACTGTGACAGCTTTATAAAATGTCATTCATCTAAGGCATTATGAAATTGTCTTTAAAGCTAAACATATATACATGATTCTATACACATAAAGGCATCAATTCATGAACAGAAAATCAGAAGCACTGTGTAGAGAAGGCTAAGGAATACATATATAGGTTCTGAATAGTTTTTAAGAGACCATTTGGGGTTTCAAGAAACAGTGATTTACATTCAAAGAAACGTAGATTTTCAAACCTGGATAGTAAGATTCTCATGACATAGGCTACAAGGAAATTCACACTGTGAATTATTCATTTTCCAAAGGACTCTTTCAAAATAGAGATTTCAAGTCCAGAGCAAACACCCGTTGCATGAACAAATAGAGTGCTTAGGGTTCTAGAATTTGCTTCCATATGGCTTTCCTCCTCACTACCCTACCTAATAACAAGAGAACAACCCCCAGCGGGGTCAAGAGCTCGACATGCTGTTACATCCAACAGTGTTTCTGGAGGGAGGGTTATGACGCCCAGATTACAACTTGGTGAAGGATTTTGGTTTCTATTTCAAATGGACTATACTACGCGAAACACAAAAAGATCTTTGCCCAACAACCAAACATTATTATGTAACACCCTATTTCTTCCTAGTACAGAAAGAGAATCACTAGGAAAGGGTGAGGCTGATGGACAAAGGAAGGAGACAGATTAAACTCTTTCACTGGGCACTTATCCCGAACGAAAACATCAGTCTCTGTTATCAAAGTTGTCAGCTCTCTCCTTTATAAACAAAGCTTCTACATCAGCTTGCATGTTGCTCTTTGATGCCCTAGAGATGTATTTGGGTTTAACCTACCAATCTGTTCCTGTTGATTCTGACAGGTTCACACAGGTCAATTCATTTAGCTCTTTAAGGAAGACGTCACCATTTTTTTCAGGCACTTTTCAACCTTTATAATCTTAAATTCAGTCATTTAAAAACTGACATACAACCCCCACTTCCTATCTTCCACAAAAAAAATATATTATTTGTGTTCTAGTGTTATCTGTGAGAAGGTAAGTTCCTTCAGTTTTGCAAAGGAAATAGCATTGATGTTTTCTTCCATCTTTACTCCAAACTCAGGAGCTCTATCACTGATAATACAGCATTTGAGGTTACTTAAAATGAGCCCGTTTCAAGTCCTCGTGGAAGCAAGCACAGAAAGATTCCTAATGCAGGAATTCACTGCCATGACTGACATCCTTGATACAAAAATTCAATTCCGGTTGAGCTCCTGTGATCCCCTGAGCAGTTATAAATGCCCTTTGCCATAATGAGGCCATGTAAAACCAACCAGATTATTCAAATATATGTACATTTATATTTATACAAGTAGGAAATACATTGATAGAAGACAGTATTGGTTTCTTTTTTCTGAACTGTTTTGAGTTTCAGAGGGAACAGAAGACACTTCATATCGAGAATTTCCCAATAAGTGATTAAAAAATATATATATATTTTTGGCTGGCTGCCACTCAAAATTTTCCCAGAGTTTTCACCTATGTTCTATATAAACAGTAAATAAAAATGTACATGACCAACAGATGCACTATACATCTGTTAGTGTCGATATGCACGTGTGAATTAAAGTTCCTTAAAAATGCACATCCCCACTCGGGCTTCATTCCATCACATAAGCAAAGCATCATTCTTTAACAATAGGTCCAGGAGAGCAGCAGTTTAACAACCTAGGTACCCAGGAACCTTGGAAAATGTCAGAGTTCCTGATGTGGTCTACCTAGCTTTAAGGAGAGAGCTCTGCTGGCACGTCCCACGTTCCCAAGAAGCACCAGGCTACATTGCTCAGGGCAATTCAGTAATGAGAGGTCACTGAGGAAAAAAATTACCTTTTCAAAAAAACCTATTTATCCAAAATCTAACTAATGGCATAATGGGAAAAATAAGTCACAATGAGGTGATACAAATTCACACTATTTAAGATGTATAAAGCATTTCCATTTTATTTTACACGTTTTTGTCATTTTATCAGTTTCTCATAATAAAGTATTCCAATTGCCCTAACAGATGCCAAAAGAGCAATACTAAATAAGTTCTGCTGAGAAGCGAGCTGCTCTGAATTGTGTTTGAAAATGTGTAAATAACTTGATTAGCCATTAGTTTTTACAAACTGATATGGCATGATATCATACTGTTTTAAAGGTTATGTTTATGAATCTACACCTTACAGTCTGTAGCCTAGACCTTCTCCTTCCCACCCTACATGGGGGTCAGACCAGCACAGAGCAGGCTCTGGCCCCTCCGCCAGCGTGTGCATTGCCCCCTGACAGCTAGGTCATCACACTGCATGTTTCCTGGGGCTCCTGGAATTCGGATGGAGATTCTACAGTCTAGTGGGATCCTTGGGATGCTAAAACGAGAATACGTCAGCTCCTGCCCGGCACCCCAAAGCTCCCGCCGTGCTTCCCCAGCTGTACTGCAGACGTCAGTTCTCTTTACACAGGGACACACGCACCCACGCTGGGCCTTTTCTGACGCCGAAGGCAGGCAGGCAGGCAGGTTCAAAGTCTGGACGCAGAGGCACTTCCAAAGTTTGGCACGGAGGAGGAGGCAAGTGGGGCTTTATCACCGTGGTGTCCTGCAGAGCCCAGACATGTGTGTGTGGCATGTGGGCGTGAGCGGAGAACTTAGGTGGTGGGGGGGTCACGCTTTTTCTTCTTGCCCCGACAGGACTTGCAGACACAACAGACGATACACGGGGAAGCCAAGAGCAGCAAGGGCGATGTCACCAAGGCGATCACGCCCAGGCCCACCAGGATCCCCACCACCTGGAGATGCAGAAAGAGGCTTATTGCAGCAGCTGACTCTTCCTGTATCCTGCTCTACCACCTGCTGGACACTGGATGTGTGTGTGTCCCAAATTCCTATGTGGAAGTCCCAATCCCCAACCTGATGGTACTTGGAAATGAGGGTGTGGGAGGTCATCAGGACGTGAGGGTGGGGCCCTCACCACAGGTGAGTGCCCTTATACAAGGAGACCTCTGAAAGGCTGCTCCTCTCTCCCTCTCCCTCGTGGGAGGGTGCCTTGGAAAGAAGGCCATCTGACCAAGGAGAGGGCCCTCACCAGAACCCAGCCCCATGGGCACCTGGCCTCCAATTTCCAGTCTCCAGAACCAGGGGAAATGCGTTCCTGTTGTTTATGCCTCCCCGTTCCTGGGAACATGTCGCGTGGCCTGCGCTGACTTCAAGACCCCATCTCAGGCACACAACGCTTCGAGCCTGTGCCAGTGAGGCTCTCAGGTGGACAGAGATCAGGGTGACTCTGAGGACGAGCTCACCAAGAGAATAAACAAATGCGGCCTCCAGCACAGGCACAAACCCCGTGCGATCATGTTGGGGTCGGCTCCCCACCTGAGCTCCTGCCGCAGTCTCACAGAGCGTTAGTGGTGAGGACTAGGCTATAAGCACTGCCTCCCTCTGCAGGAACACAGCCTTCAACAGGTAGGCAACGCTCACACACACACACACATAAGTCTCCCACTGAACCACACACACACACACACACACACACCAGCACACACAGAGGAACCTCAGCTCCGGCCAGGGCTTGTAGGATTTTAGAGCACCACCTTTTACACCAAACAGGACTTAACGGGCTTCAGGAAAGCCATTCTACCATTTTCCAGGGGAAAGAAGCTCTGCCTCCACTCGGCGATCACTGTAAACTTTGTGCCTGGTCCGGGCTCTGCCCCTCTCCTCGTCGTCAGGGGACTGTGCTCATGAACTAACTTCCCGCAGGCCTGTCCCAGGGCTCCCCAGAACCCCCAGGCCCAGGGGGGCAGGTGTGAGCAGAGAACAGAGGGCGAGAATGAACAGGTGGGTTTCCTAAGCCACCACAAGTCTGGTTTAGGTCAGGGTACCTGAGTTCGGTTCCACATCACTGAGGCTCTCGAGTGGCCAAGCTTATTCCTACAGGGCCCTTTGTCATAATGTCTCAGGAAAATGTCATTCTGGAAAACAGAGAGAGAGGCGTCAGCAGACATGCTGTTCTGAATGGAGACATGGATACGAACCACACCAGATCCTCTTGGTGGAAGCAGAGCCTCTTTAAGGCGGTATTGATGGCCTCTGGGAATTCCAAGCCCACAATCTTTACAGAGTCTATCTCAGGAGTTTAATAAATCACTGAGTGAGAACAGATCATAATCAATGAGAATCTTGACTGAGTCTAAAAAAGATGAGTGACATGACCGAAGATCTTGGAAAGGGAGCTCTAGCGGAGGTGCGCATGGGGTGGTGAGAAGCCAGGAGCGAAGCCGCGAGAACCAGTGACGTGAACGGCAGGGATGCGATGGGGAAGAGGCAAACCCAGACGTGAGATGCGAGACGGCAATCAACCAGACGCGGAGACGTGGAGAAGTCAGAGAGGGGGAGGCCTCCAGGCAGGAGGCAGGGGCTCGGTCGAGAGAAACAACACAGGGATGAACATTGCTGGGAAAACGATGACCACACTTGGGACACGGCGAACCTGAGAAATACCCGAGACCTTCGAGCAGTGCTGCTTAAATGGCAGCTGATCACACAGACCTGGATTTTGGATAAAAGACTTGGGAATCAGGGTGCATGGGGTGGAGGAAACCACCGGAGGACACGAGAGCCCCCAGGGAGAGAGTGTGGACCTAGCAGCAAAGGGGATGTGGAACACAGACACTGAAGAATGGGTCAGAAAGAGGCTGGAAAGGGAACTGAGAAGCAGCCGGAAGTGAGGGCATCGTGGAAACGGAGGTGGTCAAGATGTCAAAGGCAGCAGAGAATCCAGCCGAGGTGAGGGCTGACCGTCACTCAAAGCTCCGGAACAACACGCGGTCTGCGCACACAGCAGCCCGCGGAGGTGCGTGTCAGCGGCAGGAGCTGGTGATGCTCTCTGAGGCTTGGCTCTAAAGGAAGGGGAGAAGCAGAATAGCAGTCAGGGAAGGACACAGGCTCACACCCTTTCAAGGGGGACACACTTCAATGCACGGAGGGAATTCACAGGAGAGAGAAGAAATGACTGGAAGGGGCGAGTCTGTGAGGTCCCCAAAGCAGAAGATTAAGAATATCTCATCCTCTGAAAGAGCAGGGGTGACGATCTGACAGGGGTAAACTCAACACCCCAGCGATTTGCAGTCACTCTGGTGTCCGTCTCAAGCTTGGCCTCTGGACCATCAGCCTTCTGCTGGCCTGCGCTCTGAGACTTCCCTATAAACGAAGATCAGCGCCGCATCTGAAATAGGACACTGGTCTAGGTTGTGAGAACATTATTACCAATAAGCCAATGCCTCTGGCCAAAACTGAGAAAAGGAGATCTCAAAAAACAAAATGACCAGAAAAATATGCTTCAACATTTGAAGTCTGTGTATGCAGCCATTTAACATCTGTACCATTTTACCCTGAGGACCGGAACAGTCCAAGTAATAGAACAGTGTGTTCTTTGTAACCCCATACCCCAAACATATCTCAGCCAAAGGATGGAGAGCTCTGGCGCACATATTCACCCCGTTACACTCTTGCCTCCTAAAGAGATCCTCATGGGCTCAGCCTCCTTAAGGATATGAACCCAATATTCTGGTTAAACCTGAAGGAAAAAAAAAACCTTCTTTCATTTGTAAAGCATAAGAGATGCATAATTAGTTAAATCCTCATCCAAAATATCACACATTTGGTCTTACGATAGGTTTCAAATATCAACTGTAATTGTAATCCAAGGAGTTATGATAAATATATATATTTTTAAAGCATGAGAACATTTCTTTCAATGTGAGCTGCTCACAGAGCCTCTAGAGTCTAAAATGTCAATTTTCTTTTCCCCAGTTTATACCTTTTCTGGAAACACTGAAATCAAGCTGATTAAGATTCTTACTCATAGATGTCATCCTAACAGCTGATCTGATTTTCTGTGAAAAATCAGGCACATGGCCAGCACACATCCCATGTTAAATGCACACTCATTTGTGCGTGTTTGTGATGCTAACACACTGCACAAGTGCGTATCAAATTGAAGTAGGGAAGCAATTAAAATGAAAAGCTGATTAAAGAATCACCACCCAACTATGACTGTGGGCCATGCTGACACCACATATTTCAAAGGTCCAAACTGCTAGAATAGGGAATACCTATATATAACTTATGCTACCCCCAACTTCAAAACCCTAGAATTGAAATAAGACCTTCTCACCAATCCTTCACGTTACCTTTTAACTCTGAGGCTACTGTGAGCCTGGCACAGGGCTGAACGCAACTGCCCCTGAACTTGGGAAGACGCGCTTCATGAATGGCGAGGGGAAGGATGAACGGCCAGGGCCCTCCTGTGGGAAGGCGGCCTTGACAAGACAGTAGAGATACCACTGCCCGTGCAGGTGGATGAGATCATTATTTAAGAGATACCATTGGAAAGCCTTTTTCTTTATAAATTCGAAAAGAAGTAAACGACCTACTATGGTAGGCAGAACTTCTCCCCTACAGACGCCCATGCCCTTATCCTCAGAACCTGGGAGAACGTTACCTTATGTGGCCAAAGAGACTTGGCAAGTGTGACTGAATCAAAACCTGGAGATGGGGAGAGTGTCCCACACTATCCAGACGTGTCCAATCTCATCACAAGGGTCCTTAAAGGCGGAGCAGCTTTCACAGCTGTGGGCAGTGGGGGCTGGGCTAGGGAAGGAGGACCTGCGGGACCGGACGGTGCTGGTGTGCAGCTGGGGAGCTGGGCCGTGAGCCAAGGAGTGCAGGCAGCCTCTAGAAGGCAGAGGAATGGATCCACCCCTAGAATCCAGAAAAGAAGGCAGCCACCTGATTTTAATCCAGGGAGATGCCTGTCAGACGTCCAGATACAGAACTAGAGACAATAAGTGTGTTGTTTTACGCCCCTAAGCTTGCAGTAATTTGTCACAACAGTAATGTAGGAGGAGCACAGTACTAATCCCTTACGTAAAACATGAGCCAGCGCCCCCGAAGCAGGAAATGTGCCTGACAGCAAAGCTCATCCTGAGAGCTAAGGTGGGGCAGCAGAGGCCATCAGAGCGAGGATTCCTACAGCTGCAGGCCTAGGAAGTAGGATCGTGATGAATGCATTTCTTTTGCCCGACAAAAACAGACTCGACGTTTTCAAAGGAAAGCCTTCCAGGTCCTGGCTGTGGCACGGATCCAGTTTGGGGAAGGGCCCGAGAGCCCCAGGGACTTACGTCCAGGTTCTGGAGGCAGTACCAGCAGAACGTGTGCTTGCAGTTCTTACACATCATCTGTGCGCAGCCCTCGTTGCGTTCAATGTACACCCGGCACACAGGGCACGGCTTAATGGGGGCTTCTGCATCCATGCCGAAGAGGGCCCTGGGAGCAGAATGGGCGACACGGGACAGGGTGGGGGTTAAAAATGCGACCTGACAGTTTAAAAAGCTAGATCAGAAGGGTGTACACCAACCAGGGCTGTGGGAAGAGTGGGCCAGATACAATTAATTAAATTGTTAAACGATGCCCTTCTAGACACGAGACTGAATTCCCAGGGCCCTGGATGGGCAGGTGGTGGGCACCTCATTCTCTGGGCTTAATTCACTTCCAAGGAAAAGGGTGGGCGTAAAAATAGGAGAGACACAGACTATGAGCTGTTCAGTTAACTCAGAACAAAAAAGACTCTTAATTTATTTCTCTTTGGCTCTGAGTGAATTATACAGTTGTATTTTCCACAGCTGATTTAATTCATTGTTTTGCCAAATTAGGGTTTCATTCCCTGAGCACATGCTTTCTGAATAAAACGTGCAAGAAGTCTGCTACCCAGCAGGAAAACTAGCTCAGGACCTAACGGAACACAGATAATCTGATGATCTGTCCACATAAACAAATGGAAGAGGTTGGAGGGCGTCAATAATCAATACTTTAAAATAAATATGCCCAATATCACTGAAAAGACCTGCTCCAATCAGACGAACCGACCAGCACAGGCTCCCAGCCTTAAGGAGCACATAAAATAGCGGGCCAAACGGGGCGGCGGGAGGGCCAGGTGAGCCAGGGCTCCGGGCTGGGCTTCAGCTGTTGTTCACCAGAGGCACCACTCAGCACATAGAGGCACCATGTTCACATGTTGTCTGATCCAGGATCACACGTGGTCCTCACGGTGACCCACAGTGTAGTGGGATGCTTACTATTTTAATTTCCTCTTTTTTTTTTTCAAATAGAGAAACAGACCCAAAGAGGCTGAGTGCCTTGTGTGAGGTCACAGATACCCAGAGACAAGGCCAGAGCTCCATCCTTCTCTCCTGCGGGTCTGTGCAGCGTCGGGTGCACCTGGGGCCTTCGGGCCCGGCGGTGAGAGCGCCGTAGGCAGTGCCTGAGAGAGATCACGCCTGCCCGTTATGAGACCTCATCTTCCTCTTACGTGTTTGGTCTGCAACTCAAGCGCAGTACTGTGGCCAGTGGCGTGACTGCTCCTGCAGAACAGCCCCACGGGCGCTGAGGTGTGGGCTGATGAGGCCGACGGGACCGCGACACAGGTGTTTCTGTTCCAGCTGACGCAGAACAGCACAGCCTCAAGCAAAGCAAGGGATCTGACCCAAAGGTCTCTCGCTCTGGGCCCTGCTGCTGTACAGCCCTCCCGAGCGCACAGGCCTCACTGCTCCTCCTCATGCCAGAACCTTGGCCGTGGCCCCACGTATCGAGAGGGAGGCTCTGTCCCTCTGCACCTATGAATTCGGCACTGTGCTGCACGGAATGTTGCCCTGTCTGCTGCTGTGGGCTCACAGGATTGGCACGACTCACGGGCTGGCAGCTCAGGTAAAAAAATAATTTCTGTGCCACTTTACAAGAGGAAGAATGAGGAATATCAACAGGAGACGATTATGGTACCTAAGCAAATGGCTGTGGACAAATCAGGACTTTCTACAGAGAACCAGTGGACTGTGTGCCTCTCTATCTAAAGAGAAATCACAACTCATCACAAACTTGGACTCCAGCAGTATCTGGAAGATTCTCCAAGGGTAAATAACTCAAATCGCTTTAGAAATGTTTTTTTTGGAGTTGTTATTATTGTATTTTGGTTATTCTATACTCACCCATCCTGAGACACTTCTGAAGAAAGTTCCACGTGGTGATAACTAATCTCTAAATCCCATCAGAAGATAACTCCTTCAAGCAACATATTTGGGGTTTCTGAGCCAACTAGGGAACAGTCCCAAGACAAAGTTTCCTTCTTACCCGTGCTCTGTTGGCAGGACAATGGGCTGGCTGTCCCTGCAGGAGCTGTCCGCATGCCACGTGTCCTTGCAGCACGAGCAGAACTTCCGCTGGCAAGCAGGGCACTCCACCAGCACAGGCTGGCCCGGCTTGCTCGGGGCCACGGGGCAGACAGTCTGACAGTCCGCGACAGGACACCACATCCGGCAGGGGTCCAGGTGAACCTCTAAAGCGCAACGAGAGAAAATGTGATGGTCCATGTGCTTTGCATTCAGGCTGAGGCTTCCTCCCTTCATTTATTCTCCTTCGAGGCCGACACTTAGGGGAGCTTAGTAAGCCGCAGGGGTGTCTGTGCTTGGTCTTCGTCATGGATGCGGACCTAGGAGGTCACATTTCTCAGAGCAGGTACTACTGGGAAGGTCCCCATCGCCCTCATGGACAGAGAAGGTGTGGTCTCTCTAACCAAAACGGGCAAAGCTTTCGGAAGATTTCTTACCTTTCAGCACTCAAAATAGGCAAAAAATCTCAAAAGTCCCCTCTACAATTATTTCGGGTACTAGGAGGAAAACTGGACATGAAGCTCCTACCAAAGCAAACGAGAAAAGGATTCATGAAGGACTTTTACTTTCAGGCACTGAGAAGTAGGTATGAGGTTTCTCCTGTTGTTTAGAGACAAATTAAAGACCAAGCTCTGGCTAAGAAGTCAGAGCAGCTGTCGATTCGGATATCCTGCTGCCTCACCAATACCCTAGGTAAGGACAGACCCATACAATGGGAGTTAGTCATACACCCCATCAGCTACATCCCCGTGGCCCGCAGGGCAGATGGGGCTGGGGTGGACAGCTGTCTTTCAAGCATTTACAGATCTTGTTCAGTTTTCAGTTTCTATTCAATAACAGTTACCCTATGTCCTCATGATACAATGAGACCTTTAAAAGTATGTATCAGGTGAAAAATGATGTTACTGGAGGGGTAGAGTAGCCCTTTTTCTCTGAAGCAATCAATGTATTTTGCAAATTATGAACTGATGCGATTCTAATTTTAAATCTCCTAAGGCTTGTGATTCTTGGAAATTTCCATGCAGGAGGCAAACAATCCCAAAGGGTGGTTCAAAAAAGGAAGTGAAAGCATTAAGTATGAGCTTAGTTTTAAAGGTAATAATTTTATAAATTCAGTATCAGGGGAAAAAACTCTGAAGTATTCCAGTAAATACTGTTTCCATTAATGTCTCACCTAGAAAATACAATTAGACCTATGCCTGTTATAGGTTTTAATTAAAAAACAGCATCCTTAAACATCTAATAATTTTGGGAGGCATGGGTTGGAGAATGATGGGCTGAATACAATCTGAAAAGGGGAAGCCTATGATTCACGGATCCTCAGACCCCAAGAGAGATGGACCCTCTAAGATACTTAAAGCTGTGGGACAGGCTGGGTAGACAGCCAAGGGGACAGTGACACACATAAGTTCCACGGTTGTGACCTTGTCTTTTTACACCATTTATATTTTCTTCCAAACTCCTAAAACTGCCTCAAATACTAAACCCAAAGAAATGAAGGCTGGTATGTCACTTAGAGCTCAGGATTCCGTATCAAAGGTCTCCTTACCAGCCATTCTAAACCACAGGTTTTTTGAAAGTTTGATAATAAAGAAGGGAAAGGAAAGAAAATTTAAGGCATATTATAGTTGAAATTTATAGTGTCCCTACCAATCACCTTAAAAAGATCCAAGGATACAATTAATCCTCATAATGCTAATCAGTTAAAATTATTTGGTAGATATTCTGATTTCTTTGTCTCTACCAGATTCTTATTTCAGGTATCTGGGGTGTCCCAATAGAAGCAGAATCAATAAATATGGGGGCAGTTACAGACTTTGATGAAACCCTTTACAGGAAGGTCCTTAGAATGCAGTATGGCTGGAACACAGCCCAATGCAAGGCAAGGGAAGATCTGAGCCACAGACCAGAGCGATCTTCTGTGTTCCTCCCCACTCCGACAGTACACAAATGACCACGCAATGGAGTGTGGAGGAAAGGGCAGCGGGGAGGCATTACAGCCTTTACTTATTTCTTTCATTAGAAGTCTTGTTCTTTAGGGACACCGTATACAGCTTAACAAACACCAAAGTGTAGTTGTTAGGACATAGATTTTTGACTTTATCCAAAACTGAAACTGGCTACTCTATACAGTATCTACTCACTATCTATCCTAATGCCCCTTGCTGAGAACGCTCATTTATCTCAATGGAGGCAGAACTGTCCAGAGACTTGCCTTCCCGGCCCTCTGTGACGCTACAAGAAGAGATAAGGGGAGGGCCCACCAAGGGGCTTCTGAGAAAGGTCTCCTCCCTGATCAGCTGGGGAGACAGTCCTGCAGTCTGTCTACAGTGCGGGGGAATCAGGGAAAGCTAAGTGAGTGAGTGAAGATGAACCGCTCAGTCCGCCAGACCTGCAATAGCCACCTCCGGACAGCCACGTGGGAGGTGAGTCAGCGCCCTTGCTGTTTACGCCCTTGTAGTCAGGTATGCTGTTCCCTGCAGCTGAACGCGTCCAGGCTACCGCTAGAAATAGTGAGCAAATCCCCTCATCCACCAAGGACCGCTCCTCCATACAGGGGACTGAAGCCTCAGGTCCAAGATGGCCATTAAAGCCTTTCCAACCTGATGATTCTAGCATATTCCATAGGTGAAGACATGGAAACGCATGCATGTAAATAGACATAAAATACATAACACATATATTATCCTGTAGAAAAGCCTTGTCTACCATAATAATAATGAATTATTTTCTATCAGTAACTTTTTTAAAAAGTTAACACATTATGCTAGATCTATAAAGCTTTTATGTAGGCAGTAGACATGTGATGTACATCCATGAAGTTGAACACTATGTAGCTTAAGAAAAACTAAGGTAAAATGATATAATTGTATGGAAAGATCTCTCAGATACATTGCTAAGTCAAAAAAGTATACTGAGGAAGAGTTTGAACCATGTTTACAAAAATATGTATGCATGGAAATACGTTCTAACATTTCCAGAAGAATATATATCTATGAAACCTAACAACCGTTATCCTAGAGTAAAGGGCAGGGGTTGGCAGAGGAGGTAAAGATTTGCTTTATTATTAAGCTTGAATTAAAGGAAAAAAAAAACAGGAATAAATAGAAAGAAACTTTTATAATTTTAAAAGCTAATTTTAAAAAGCTCCTTTCAATCTGGCACATGAGCAACAGATTAATGAAATAATTCTGGAACTGAGCTGTCCTCTGGAAAATCACTTTCTTTTTATAATATTGAAACATATTCAAATGTCCCATGTTTCACCTTCTTCTCCACATACATAGTTCTCATTCTATGCTTTTCCTTCCTCCTACAGCTCCCCTCTCTTCTTCACCAAGTCATAGCCTGTCCATTCTTAAAGGACTACTTCTATGTGCTTGCCTTAATTTTGGTGTCACCAAGTCCACATCTTGTCATTGCTGCTCTCCATTCATTTCCTGGAAGTAGCCTGTCTCTCTTTAAAACCGTAGGCAAGGGCTATTTCCTATTCTATGCATGTGCCCCGATACCCCTGACACAGACATGGGAAGCTACCTATTGGTTTAAAGCAGTAAATCTGGATTTTTCAAAAGCATAGCTACATAGTCCTCTGCAAACTATTAACTTATAATACATACACTAATGGTAGTATCTTGAATTGCCTTGCACTGGAATGTATTTTTCACCTTCTTCTAGTACTCTCACCAACAGATGTGCACAGCATACTAACATCTAGTATCAGTCGTGGTGTGGAAAGTATGTTATGATCTGTATTAGACCACAGATCTCCACCCACCTCAGCTGGGCTTTCCACGTTTGGAAAAACGTTGATTCAGCAAAACACAGAACTTTACATGTAGCACTTCCAAAATTAAACCTCCTTTATGAAGTGTCACTTATAAGGGCGACAATGAAAAACTTCTCTATTATTAAAGTAAGAATTAGCCCTTCTAGAACCCTATTGTTTCTCTACACTTCACATCCATTTCACTTCTTGTCTCCTCTCCATGCACTGGGTGAGCGATCCACATTCATGGATTCTCATTCCTATCTCAACATATCCTCCTTAAGTCTCTAAAATAAAGTTTTCATCCTAACACATTAACAAACTGCTCTCTCAGACTGACAACTGACATCCTCTGGTCATCCAGCAAATGTTTCTCAATCCATCTTACATCCAGTACTCTTCCTGTAACTATAAGCAAATGTCTAATATTCATGGTGCATTTGACAAATGACTGATTTCAGGGACTTGTTAGAGACCCTGGGCATACAAAGATGAACTATATAGAGACTTTGCTCCTTAGAAATCTCGCAACATGGAAAGCGAAAAGGAGGTTTAAAATAAATACAATGTGGACAAACCAGCATAGTAGTAAAGGTAACAAAAAATGAAATTAACAAATATCTGTGAGCAGCTCTTAGAGGTGGAGGTAAGGGATATATAATGTACAGGTTCTTAAAGTACAGAAATATTTTAATATACATGTTTTTATGTTTTTTTGTCTAATAACCACAGTGAAGTTTCCCCTTTTAATCAGCTCTAAAATCAGGAGGTGAAAGTGGTCCCTCGGAATCACAGTACAAAGCAGATGACATGTGCTGGGATGAGATACAAAGAAATTCATTAAAAAGAGTTAAGCAACACATAAACAGAGACTGAAAAAAAATTCCCTGAGATAGCAACTCTGTAGGCAGCCAGAGTTTGGAAGGTGTGAACGGGAAAGACGAGTGTCCTTCCAGATGTTAGAATAAGGATCCTAATATAAAGCAAACAGTGAGCAAGGACAGGGGCAGCCACACGCGGAAGCGGCCCCTACGGGCTCGCAGGAACCAGCCGCATCTCTTCCCATCTCTGTGCTCAGGGACATCTCACTGGCTGCTGGAAATCAGCCGTGGTGGAAGTACTGACACCACAGAAATTGGCAAACACCATAACAGAGCCTGTTTTTCCCCTCTGAGACACCTGTTTACCAACACATCACTAGCAGGCCAAGTTGAGAGTGAATAAATACACAAAACCAGCTCCCACCCAGACAAGTTCAGAGCACCAGCAGGTGGGAAAGCGCGGAGTAGAGCTTACGCAACATGAGGGCCTATGGAGATGCGACAGTCCTTCCCCGCATCTGCCTCCCAACGGTTCCCACATCTGAAGATCCTCTTTATAGGTAAGTATTTACACCCAAAGTCACATTCACACCTGTACTCAGCTTCTAAAGAGTATTTGGTTATACATACTAGTTTGCTGTTCATTAATCACTTCTGGCACATCTGTCTGAATCTTCTACCCAGGGAGAGCTCCCCAGAGCACAGCCTGTTTCTTCCACTTGGAATCCCAGCACGTGACAAGCAGATATTTCTGGACCTCCCCATCAGGCTTCCAAGCACCCGTGACAGCACCAGTCAGACGGGATCCATCAGTACCTTCCTGTCTTCCCCAGCAGACCAAAATGTTTCCCTTTCAAGTACAGAAGGTCAGGGGAGAAAAGAGAGACCAGATATCTATTTATTGAAAACAAGTTCTGCTCCGAAACACAGCCCCCTTCTCCCATCAGTCCCCGTTTTAAATAATTTAAATAAAAAGAAAGCACCACTAGTTAGTCTGACACACCTCGTGGGCAGAGGCCATCAGGATGGGGCACCCAACAGCCACAGCACAGTATCACCTGTTTAGGCACCCTTTGCTTTTGGGCACAGGTGTTTTTTACATATGTGCGCATATACTCGAGTTTGTCCTACAGCTTGTCCCACAGCTTTTAAATCCTGCTCTGGTTATGTAAAAGATCCTTGCCAAAGGAGCTATGCCACTGTCCTCTTGATAAGCCATTTAAAACAGAGTAAATAATATTCTGAGAAAAGAGACAAATTTGGCCAAATTCCTAAAGGTCCTCTCAGCTTTATATTTCTGTGTTACAGTAAGGAGCAGAGAAAGTTAACAAGGAGTTAAGGGCAGAGCACTGAGCAGTGACTCCGTTTCTCATCCCTTGTGGTCAAACAGAACACATGAGGCTTCCACAGAAATTGATGAAGGACGTTTCTGAATGAGGAAAACCAGGGTACCGATGCCTCTGGGTCTAAAGGCACAAAGAATACTTAAAGAATTTGTTTTCTCTGCCTTCTCTACTTTTGATTCATGACAGACCCCCTCAGCACAAATGCACACCTCTACTCTTTCAACTGGGAAACGGTTTGGTCAGAACCGTTAGAGACAGAGAGCCGTGGGGATTGTCACATTTGTGAGAACCAAATGACACAGAGCACACAACTTCTGCTTCTGAGGGTTATTTACAGCTGTGCATTTTTAAAAAATCACATTTAAGTCTATAGGTTGGAAACAAGAAAAAGAAGCCAATCTCAGTACAGTATGGAGAAGACAAGTAATGACTCTGTAGCATCTTACTACCGTGATAGACAGTGATTGCAATGGGGGGTGGGGTATGAGGGCTTGATAACATGGGTGAATGTTGGAACCACAATGTTGTTCATGTGAAACCTTCATAAGATTGTATATCAATGATAGTTTTTTAAAAAAAGGAAAGAATAAAAAGAAGTCAATCTACACATGGCTTTGATCTGAAAGATTTCCGGCTTGTTCCCAAATAATTCAAAGGACGTGATTTACACGTGTAACAAGGCAGTCCAATTTCATAAGGAGCTAGGTGAGCAGAGGGAAGAGTCGCAGGAGGTGATGTGGGAACAGCCACCGAGGGCCTGATCCCGGAGGACGAGGGCAGGCCTGAGCAGGGTAAGAAGCCGTGGGAGAGGACTGCCGTCCTGATGGGGGGCTGCCATGATACAACTCTGGCCACTGTAGGAAGTATAGATGGTAGCCTAACAAAGTGGCAGCAGAGAGATCTATTAGGAGGCTTTGGAGAGATCTAACCCAAGATGACACATTAGATTATATGTTAGAAGTGGAAGTACTGGAAATCTACAGCATATTTTGAAACCATCAGGGTTTCCTAGTAGAAATGCAGCTGGATGCAGTCATCGCTAGTCAACAACTGCCAACCTAGAAAGATGCCTGAGATGTAGGATTCCTTGAACAAATGAACAAAGTGACATAACAGATGTGTAAGAAATAGTATCTGTAGGTCACCTCCTTATGGTGATGAAAGGTAACAGCTACACAGCCAGGCTCCATATTGTTCAGCCCTGCATTCAGATATTTCTGCAGAACAGAAACAATTACTCAGAGACCTTTGGACAGGGCATCTTGGAATCTCCTGGAGAAGAGCTTCCCCGTGGAACAGGTTGGCCAGAAGACACTGAAAAGGTATTTGAGCGCAGCAGTCTTTCTTATTACCCTGCAGCCCAGTTCCTACAATAGCAATTATATGGTAGAGTCAACATAAGCTAAAAGAATTGTAATTTTTAAAATCAGAATTCCAATATGCCATTAAGAGCGCAGTTTTGCTTTCAGCCCCTCAGGTAGGAGAGTGTGTCCCAAGTGCCTGGAGGCCAGATCAGTAGAAAAGGAAGAATCGCTGAAGGGCATCAGATGCCAGCAGTCCTTCCCGGAGCCCGAGCCAGACAGGCGCAAGCGGGTGGGCCCGGGGCAGTAGCCGGCTCACCGCGGCACGAGCAGGCACGGCCTTCCCACACTCTCCTCCACACCGAAGATCTGAGAGGAGTCTGGGGTGAAGAGGAGCCCCGCAGCGTTCGTGGGAGATTTTCAAAAATAATTTTTATTACTATTATTATGAATTCAATTCTGCCTCCTGATATTTGGCCTAGGAAACACAGTTATTATGTAGATAAACAAAATGCACAATTATCCAACAAGTTTAGGGTTTAGTTTCTTCCCCTTTCCAATTTCTATTCCAAAATTGGAAGAAAATGAACCCATGCATAGTCAACTAATTTCTTCCACGCCATCAGTGATGAAAGCTCCCTGGAGCTGTGCCATAGGGAAAAGTTCAGAAATGTAGAAGAAGAGAAACCAGGGGCCTGTGTAAGTCAGCTCCCAACACTTTTCTAGGAACATGATTTAGAAGTGATTAAATGTGATATGCTTTTGTCAGACAGACAAATGCATGGCCTTGTGTTGGAATTTTTTTTAATAAGTTTATTTTGATATCATTAATCTACAATTAAATTAGTAATATTATGGTGATTACACTACCCCCTTCATCAGGTCCCCCCCACCCAACCCCATTACAGTCACTGTCCATCAGCGTAGTGAGATGCTATAGAGTCACTACTTGTCCTCTCTGGGTTGTACAGCCCTCCCCATGCCCCCCAACATTACATCTGCTAATCATAATGCCCCTTCTTCCCCCTTATTCCTCCCTTCCCACCCATCCTCCCCAGTCCCTTTCCCTTTGGTAACTATTAGTCCATTCTTGGGTTCTGTGAGTCTGCTGCTGTTTTGTTCCTTCAGTTTTTTTTTTTCCTTAGTTCTTATACTCCACATATGAGTGAAATCATTTGGTACTTGTCTTTTTCGGCTTGGCTTATTTCACTGAGCATAATACCCTCTAGCTCCATCCTTGTTGTTGCAAATGGTAGGATTTGTTTTCTTCTTATGGCTGAATAATTTGTGCTGGAATTTATTTACAAAAACTAGAAATGATGACTGATGAAAAGGCCCATGACTATTTGAGCTTAAGATTCTGCTTACTTGTGCAAATTATGCAAGGCAGGAAATGCTATTTAAAACTATTTTCTACTTCTGTATTCTGACAATTACTGGGAAATAGGCATATTCAAGAAAATAGAGCTGTCCCAGACCTGAGGACCATGTCGGACCCCAGTGATGTCGGTTTTCAAAAACTGAACTCAAAATCCTTGATTTTCCCACCTGGAACTATCAGCCCTGGATAGAGAGAGTTTGCTTTTTGCTTTTTACTCTGTTGTATGATCTCTTAACTAACATGAGCGGTTTTTCTGCCATCTTCGACCATTGTGAGACTGGGCCCCAAAAAGATGTCACATGAATTTTTATTATTGTAGGAAACACCATGCACGCAAGCTAATTTAATTATCAGCTGAAATAAGTCAAACTGTTTTAACTTTTATAACCCACTGCATTTTTAATTATGCCAAAGTTAATTTGCTTTCTGATATCTCAAAGAACAAAGGTCTTCCGCAGATGGTTAAAATGCAATTAAACTAAACTGATAAGAATTAACATCGGCCACTATAAACATACTCAGAGGTAGCCATCAGCAGGGGGGTGCTCTCAGGACAGTTGAAGAAAACCACAGAATTTCCAACTTGGAAAAAACTTCTGAGGTTATCTAGTCTCACAATGTCCTATTAAGACACACAGAAGTTAGGAGTTTGCATGATCCATGGTTAGTGAGCATATGACAGGGTCAGACCTGTTGTACTCCTAGAATATCACTCACTGTGTAAAAACATAATTACGTTCTTAAATAGATTTTCATTCTCACTACCACCACAGGAACCTTTTCTCCTTAAAGCAGCAACTCTGAATGCTTTGTGGCAGCGGGTCATGACCTCCTTGCAGGTGCTCGGGGGTGGCCTCACGCCCAGGATCAGAGTATACTGTGTGAAGGCAACAGATGTAGGAGGCAGCATAAGGAATGAGCATTGATCACCAGGCTTCTGTGTGACTCTCTAGAACCCAGGACAGGAAGGGTGGAAACCTGATGGAAAAGATTGGGATTACAATGAAAAGAAAACACAAGTGGTATTATTATTCTACACACTCAGTCCAAGATAGGATCTGGCTTCTGCAAGACACTTTCTTTCAGTTCAGAAAACAGGAAAGAGTGGATCTGGTGTTGTCGTGAGGAATGACAGCAGTAACAGTAATGGCAGCGATCGTTTCCTGGATGTGCACCGCAGCAGCTGCCCAGCAGTCACGTGTTTACTCTGTGCGGCTGCCTTCGGGGAACTGGCCCATTACTATCCCCGTGTTACGAATGAGGAAAGGGAAGTGCACACGGGGAACGGAACACCCTAACCATTGTGCTTCTCATCCAGGCCCCTTCGGAAATCTCACCCTGCTTGCAGATAAATGTCTCTTCTTGAAGATATTTCAGTTTGTCAGAGGAAAGCTGAAACATGTGGAGAGTGCTGTTTTAGATTTAAAACTGATCAACAAGAAAGAACTGGATGGTAAAGCAGAGGAAGTGTGAAGCTGAGGAGGAAGTGTTATCATCTGAAGGCACAGAACAGCTTAGGAAGGACACTAGAGACTTAGTCGCACATTTACCCCCAGAAGAGCAGGCTCAAGAAGAAAACACACACACACAGATAAGAATGGGCTTGTGATCACAAACTACGAAAAGGAAGATAACTAACGAGAGATGGGAGGTATTAAAAAATAAATAAAACTGAACTGATGGTAAGGTCATTAAATGTTGCACAGTCTTAACAAGGATAAGGAAACCACGTGACTATGCATGGCGCTCTGATGAAATAAAAACTCACCAATTAGAGACAAAAGATGCACAATCAATAGGGACAAACTTCCCGTTAAAAAATATGTCACGGGGATGAAATGTACAGCACAGGGAATACCGTCAATAGTAGAGTAATATCTTTGTATGGTGGCAGGTGGTAAGTGCATGCAGCGTGGTGAGCATTTTGTAATGCATGCGATTGTTGGATCACCTGTACATATGAAACCAATATAATATTGTACATCAATGACACTTCATTAAAAAACAAGAAGAGACGGGGTGGAAGCATTTCACCACAGACAAATAAAAGAGCAAGATGAAACCCAAAGAGCCATGTCACAAATGTTGAGACTCATACTGAAAGGAGGCTTGTGAAAAATGCTGAGAACCAAAGGACTTTCAAAGAGAGATGGGACCACAGCTTGACGCGGCACCTGGAACTGTGCGTGGCCCAGACCGGACGCCGGTTTGCACGTACGTACACACTGAATCCAGAGGGAACAGAGTGGGGTGGACAGGCCACAGGAAAGCAAGTTCCTGTTCTACTTTACTTTTTTTTAACAAAGGAGAGCCACACAGCACTAAGCCATCTGTAATAGTTTCTAACCACTATAGGATGATACAAACGTCTAAGACCAGGCACATTAACCTACCAAGAACTATGCGATCTGCAGTTGTTGGATGGCAAACACAGTCACCAAAAATAGTAAAATTTACTCAACAATTAGAGGTAGATAATCTTAAACCCAATTTCCAAAAGAGCCATTTTGAAAAAGAAGATGCTGGAAATGAGAGACAAGCAAAATCCTAGCATTAATCATCAGGCATGTACTTGGAGAACCAGCAGAAAGTGAAGCAGTAATCAGGAACACATGCTAAACGCAGCGTTCCCTTTCCTTTGCTAACACTGGGAGGCTGACACAGAAAGGGAAAGCCACAAACACTGTAGTAGCCAAAGGGAAAGTCACAGGAGGATGGAGAGTGGATTCATAGGATCACCGATCCATGCCAAATGGTGTTTCTCTGCTTTGTGTAAACAGTGATGGCTTGGGCCTATTCCTATTCAAAAGATTCTTTTCCCCACAAAGACTTAGATGAAAACAAAGACATAAGAGGCAAGCTAATCATATATGTAACATAAAGCAGAGGACAGAAAACTGGATGACAAACTAAAAACAGCTTTTAGTTTAGTTCTAATGAAAAGAACTGAGTAGGCAGGAAGAATTGGACAAAACTAATGATAGTTTTCATAACTAAGATATAGGGATGCCCCAAATCTGATTCTGCATTTTTTTCAGGGCAACACCAATCTCTACAATTCTGTCTCAGGGCTCAGCCAATGCATTTCACTTTCTGCCAATTAGTCATTTAACCTATTCATGCTATTAATATTTAAGGCAACTCAAGATGCCCTTCTGAACAGTTCCACATAAAACATTCTTATGGTGTGGACCTCAAAGTCACCCAGCTAGGTAACTTCTGAGTTTCAGATGGACATGAAGTCTACTATGTAAAGAAGGGAAAACTATTTAGATAAAGATTATCCCAATCAAGTAAATTCCATGTTGCACTGTGTTAACTTAAACTTACTCTTGGAATGTCTATTTTCTAATTAATGATTATTTATAATGAAGAGCTGCACAGTTACAAATTGCCTTCCAAAATCACCTAAGATCAAAATGTGTCTGGGCCTCAGTTTCCTTTTTTTATAAAATGAGGGAATTGAACCAAATGGTCACCAGACTTAAGATAATTCCAAATTTAATGTACTGCCATACTACACAACTGTAATAACATATGATTAGATTTATATTAAATTACAAAGTGTTACAGTTTGGCAGTTCTTCCAAAGCTCAACATAGAATTAATGTATGACCCAGCAATTCCTCTGCTTAGCTATTAACCCAAAAGAATTGAAAGCAGGGACTCAAACAGATACTTGCACCCCAACATCACTGCAGCACTATTCATAACAGCTAAAAAGGTAGAAACAATCCAAGTGTCCATCAGCAGATGACTACATAAACCAAAGGTGGTGCAGGCATACAATGGAATATTATACAGCCATAAAAAGGAATGAGGCTCTGATACATGACACAACATGGATGAACCTTCAAAATATTTTACTAAGTGAAATAAGCCAGATATAAAAGGAAAATATCATGATTCTTCCACTGACATGAAATATCTAAAATAGAAAAATTCACACAACAGAAAGTGGATTAGAGGCTACCAGTGACCAGGAGAAGAGGGGAACAGGAGTCATGATTTAATGGCTATAGAGTTTCTGTTTGGGGGGATACATGTTTTGGGAATAGATGGTGGTGATGGTTGCATAGCACCGTGAATGCTCTTAATGCCACTGAATTGTAAGTCTAAAATGGGTGGGATGGTAAATTTTGTTAATATATATTTTACCCCAATAAAAAAATTATAGAATTTAAACATTTCTATATGTGAGGAAGCTTAGATACAATCTTTATGATCCTAGACAAGTCTCAACCTCTGCCTTTTCAGTTTCTTCATCTATAAAATAGGAATAATAAAATCAACTGTCAATTCATGGGATCTACAGTAGGACATCTGCCTAGAACTTGTGAGAAAAAATTAATTCCACATATGAGTAAAACTATCTGATCAACTTACAATGCATGGATGCAAGACCACCTATAAAAAAGACTGGCTCCAAAGCCTGCCCAACTTGACCTCAACCATACCAAATATATTATCACATCGAAAGAAGCCACATAAACCAATCCGAAGGAGGGCTGCATACTACAAGAACCTCAGAAAGTCCCAGGCACTCATCTGTCTAAGCTCTATCTGGGGAGGAGTGAGAGTCTGGGCCAATGACTACCATGTATGTGCACCCTGGCCAAAGGGATTGGATGCTTCCTGTGGAGACAGATGTGGCTCTGGACACAATTCCAAGCACGTTGCTAGGTGAAAGACGCCAATCTGAGAAGCCTACATACTGTATGACTCCAGCTCAGTGACATTTGGAGAAGACACAGTAAACAGATCAGTATTTGCTAGGGCTGGAGAATGAATAGGCAGAGCACAGAGGATTTCTAGGGCTGAGAAACCACTCTGTATGATACCATCGTGGTGTGTCATTATAAATTTGTCCAAACTCACAGACTATACAACAGCAAAAAAAAAAAATGTGGCCAATTAACTTCAAGTGTTCTAATCCCACTGACAATGAGACAATCATAATCTCTCCTTCAGTATGAGGATATATCATAGAGAATGGCATGGTATTTCATCTTGGAGAAAATGGAATAGGAGAATATTGAATATCCTTCAGTATGAAAGGTGCTACTCTTAAGTTATTAGTGTGTTCGTTACAAACAACTGTTAATACGTGGAACTCTGAGACACAGAAATTACTCAAGGAAGTGCTTTACACGTATTAATTCATTCAAGTCTTACCCCGATCCCATGGTATACAGACTATTCTTATCTTCATTTTACAGAGGAGGAAATTGAAGTACAGAAATGGAGCAGCTTGTCCAAGGTCACCCAGCCAGTAAAGGGTGGAGCCTGCTTCCCACCCAGGCTCTTAGCTGCTATTGTAAAAATACACTGAAAATTTATATTCATCAATGAGAGCCAACCCACAGAGAGTTTTAATTCCTGGTACTTTTAGAATTTGCCCAGTTAATTACAAAAAGGATCTGTACCTAATAAGTCTGTCTGTGAAATGTAAACACTGAGGAATGAGGCTGGCTGCACCAGGTGGGGCAGAGGGATGGCAGGGGAGGAGGCTGGGGGTCCTGGGAGAGGAGGGAGTGCAGCAGAGCAAGGAAACACTATAAATGGGCCACGCTCCGGCAACTGCGTAGGACGGGCAAGATTTACAGGTCTCACCATTTAAAAAGAAGCCTGAAATCCAACCTAAGTCCTCTGACTTTTCCCAGGTGAGAGCCCACAAGCCAAGAGCCATATTCACCAGAGGTAACTTCATGGAATGCCTATGTTCCAAGAGCAACTTATTTTTATAGTGGAGAATATTGGGGTAAAGTTGGAGTGTGGCAGGGCAAATGCCTGGCACCATTATCACCTTTGTCTATCACCTTCAATAAATCAGCCCCCGGGGCCATGGTGTTCAGTCTAATCAGTCCACATGGGTGGGTTCGGGAGGACCAGTGCCAACGACCCCACCATGAATTTCTCCGCTTAGCTTAGAATTCACACAAGACAGATGCCTCAGGCAATCTCTTCATCCACTAAACCCAAACCCTGTGTGGCTGTCAAATCTGATTCCATGTTCAACAACATTCTCACTGTGTTCTAGCCTCCGATCTGCATCTTCCTACAAGGTAAGTGTAGGTAAGTCATTGAGTCCAAGAATATGTTAAGTAAATTCCACCTTAATATAGATCAGCCTTACCAATTCAGTTAAACGACCTACCCACGAGAGAGGCACCTGCTTTTCGGCATGGTGCGTCCTGGGGAGTGAGTGCTGCTGTGTGACCACCCTGCAAGCATCCCGACCCTGCGCCCTCCACGCTCTGCACGGCCTCCTTTCTTTTTCATCTGAGGTTATCCGCCAGTGTATTGCAAACATTCAATGAACTAAAGGTCACTGTGTTGCCAAAATTACCAGCACATGATAAGTAAGTGTGTTCATTTTTCCCCTACCCCTTACCTCTGGATTTTATTAACCCAGATTCAAAAGTTAGCAATCAGAAAAGTGTATGTTTATGCTAATGAGAGTTTATTTTATATACTCAGTGAGGCTACACCAGACGTATGAGTTCTAGGGGAAACAATTTTCTCCTACCCAGATATGGAAAAACAGACCATTTCGATCAAGAACTTACAGGGTGTGACAGCAGGGAAGAGCTTCTGAAGTGCATGAGAAGCCAAAAGAAGTAAAAAAATAATTCCTACAGATAAAATTTCCGAATACATAGAAAAGCTATAAAATTACTCCAAGTCCAAAGTCAGAAAGCAAATCAGTCCAATACAATGTAAATCGCATTAGAACGATACACTCAGCCACCTCTCTGATCACAAATGTGGAATCAAAACACTAATGGTGAATATTATAAGGAGCAGTAAAAGCATTTGGGCTGATTAATGTTTTGAAGTGATCTTCAAGACTGGGAAAACTGCTGGCAAAACCCATTTTTGAGGGTCCCTTTCTTTTGTGTCACTGTTATTATGAAATTGCACAGCTTTTGGAGAACTTCTCTCACATGAGCCAAATTAAAAATACAAAAGAACCAACATAAGGAAAGCTCTATTTCCTGCTGGTCTGCATTTTGTTCTGGCTGTGGCTGAGGAAGATGAACTTCTATGTTGCAGTTACACTCTTCCCCTTTGGGAGGACCGAACTTCATGGCTTTGCTGACAGCCCACAGCTGCCTTACCCTCTCACGCAGGTCAGCGTGATGACACGTGCGAAACCACACGCGCCCCCAGGACGAAGAGAAGAGCACATACATACCTCGTTCAAATTTTAACCGCTGATAAAGCTGAAACTGATCCACAGGAACCAAACAGGCAATCTGAAACCAGAGACATTGGAAAGAAGAGATTTGAGTCATCACAGAGACCAGAGCTACCAGCCTGTTATGATCTCTCCCTTCTTGGCGAACTGGGTCCTCTCTGTACCCGTTGTTTGCAAGCTTCTTTCTCTCTACACCGTCCATACAGCAATCCCCGCATCAGCCCAGTCCTCTGCCATGGCCGCAGTCACTACTGCTCGGGACACAAGTTCACGACCTCGCTGACCATCTTCCATTCCTTTGTCAGCAGAGACTACGACCAGACAACCAAATTTTGGGGCTTCCCAAATTATTTGTACACATATGTGAAAGATGCTCCTTTTTTCTCCACATTCATTTAAGAAATTTTTTAAAGATTATCCCGGTAGCTTGAGGACCCTTAAAAACTACGGTCAGGTAGACATGCCTCAGGAATTATAAAAACTTCATTAGATATCAGTAGTACCTTCTAAGGAATGTAAGGATCATTTCTTCAGACAAAAATCACTTCACAGAGTCCTTGGTGATCACTCATTGCCAGCCATGCTCTGGCAGAAGAGAAATGCCTAAGATATTTCTGGTGGCTAGGCTCCCACTTTCATTTCAAATGGAAATATGAACTAAAGGTTTACTAGCAAACAATGATTCATACCCAAACAAATGACATTTCAGATTAATCATTTTTAAAATTGCATTTCAAAGGAAGGAAAATAACTGCTCTTAAACTGGCATTCTATAAATAATTCAATTGACATCAACTATATTGACATTACTTAAAAGATTTATAACTGAAAAAAAAAATCAAAGGATTTTATACTAGGCTTCCAAACATCGAGCAAGTTGACACAGGTCACAGTCTTAGCCTTGATAATTCTGACTCTAAAGCATTACAATTTTTTGGTGCAAAATATATCTAGATGAAAGTTCTTGCAACTAATGGAAGGAAGCTGGCTTCAGGATACTGGAGTAAAAATATAAGGCAGCAAAAATGGCATTTAATAAACATAATATATTTTAAAAGACATTCAAAATCTAATCCTCCCCCTCACCAAAAAAAATTCAGTTTGTTTATTTTTGCAAATGAATAAAATTAAGTTAGCTAAACTGTATCAAGAATCACAAAACAGGCAAGTTTAGTCTTTTCCATTCTAAGTAAAGTATGGTAAAACATATATATTTAATTATAGCAACATTTTTCTCCAACTAGGAGAAAACTTTTGCATTTTGTCTGCCACCTTAAAAGAAAGATCCCTGGCAATCACTGTAAAAAAGTTATGGGTAATTATATATGATGTGTATTTTACCATAATTTTTTTTAAGTATGGTTAGCCTCTTACTATGCTGAAAGCCAGTTTTGCTTCATGTGTATAATACTGCCCTGCTGGGACCTCTTTCCTGAAAGACAAAGGTGCCTCAGATAAAAGGCAGAGTAGGGGCCAGAAGGTGCCTGTGAGGGAGGGGATGGGAGGCAGTGAGGGGTCAGAGATCAGTTCCTCACCTCTTCATTGACTCACTTGTAGATGGAGGACGAATCATCTAACACTACTTCCACTTTGGGGCCAAGGTGACTTGGGGAATATCTTCTGGGCCCAAGAGACCTCAGTAATATTCTATAATGAAATTTTAACACCTCCCCTAAGAAAAGCTTTCAAGGCCTCTGATTCTATGGACAGGGCTGCCCTCTACATGCCCCAACCTGTCATAGTTCTTCTGGGCTGATAAGGACCTCTTCAAACCTCTCAAAGTCAACTCCTAGAGGTCCTGACATTTTCAATGACAAGCAGTTAATCTAACAGCAAAGTCAAATACAGTTTAAGGAAGACAAAGGAAACAGGAGGTAAGAGATTTTAGACACAGTTGAAATGCTAATGAGAAAAATGACAGAAATTAATTCAGTAAAAACAGTAAACAGTAGAGATGGATGTTTAATTTTACATTAGAAAGACAAATCTCATCGGAGGACACATGACTGCCAACAGTGAAGTCAGAGCTCTCTGATAATTCTTTCCTTACTGTACTTTGAATCTTCTTAGTTATTATTTTATAGGTCAAAAGTTTGTATGGAACTAAGCCTTAATAAGGCAAGTCACTTTTCTATTGAAGTTTGTGATCACAGATATCATTTCTCATTCTGTTTGATCCTTCTGGAATAAAGGTAACCCCCAGAACACACCATTCGCCTCCCCAGCCCCAGCCACTTAGGTGTGTGTCTTCCCCATAGACTCACTGACAGCCTACTATGGGTGGGGCAGGGCGGGAAGCCTGGGGATCCAAGAGGCAAGGGGATACAGAAGCCCCTCAAGAAACTTAGAAGGCAATCAATATACATAAATTAAAAAAATAATCTACTCCTGGACCTTATTATATGTTAGATGTCACAGATCAGACTAATTTTTGACATGTGTCTATTACACCTTTGGCTTTAGATGAGGGAAGGCGAGACCTGCTTGAAAAGGTGGTTCAAAGGATTCAATTCCTGGTCCCACTACCATCTGGAGCTAAGTGACTACTGCCCAAGGTCTCTTCAATTATAAAACTGAAATAAATGCGTTAGGATGATAATTGAAGGTTCAGTCAAGCCACAGGTTAAAGGGCCCCTCCTTTTATTAAAAAAAAAATTGCAGGGTCTCTAAAACTGATTGTGAAATGGAAAATCCTGGAGACTAATAAAAGAGATTAAAAGAGGTGTCTTGTGGTAAACAATATCCTCTTCCTACCCACAAAGATATTCCAAATCATTCAAAATCCGACCAGAACATTCCTTTATAACTTCTTTATTTTTGAAATGATCTTAGACTTGCAAAAATTGTATACAGTTGCCAAACCCCACTACCCCAACTTCTCCTAATGTTAACACCTTCCAGCACCATAAGCTGATTATTAAAATAATAGAATTTACACTGATATGAAATAGTTCAGTAATCTGTAGGCCTTATTCAGATTTCACAAATTCCCCACTAATGTCTCTTTCTGTGAGTCCAAGATCCAGTTCAGGCCACCGCCCTGCATCCAGTCACCACGTCCCCTTAGCCTTCTCCCTCCAGTGGCGGTTCCTTAGTCTGTCTCTGCCTTTCATGACCCTGACAAGTTGGAAGGGTCCAGGCTGGTTATTATGTACAATGTTTCCAATTTGGGCTTGTCTGATGCTTTCTCATGATTACGTCGAGGTTGTGCAGTTTGGGCAAGAATACCACAGAAGTATGTTCAGCCCTCAGGAGGTACTTGGGGAAAACCTGTCTCAGTCCTGGTGATACTGGTCATAACTTTTTAACTTGGTTAAGGTGTTGTATGTCAGATCTCTCCCCCCTTTGTAATAAACAGGTGTCTCATAGAGAGATATTTTAAGATTCTGCAAATATCCTGTTTCCCAACATACCTTTGCCCACTAATTTTGTATCTATTGACAAATCTTGGCTATGGCAATTGTTACTGTGCTATGATCCATTGGTAGTCAGAGCTATATTCAAGCAACAGAAACAGAATTTCTAATTATCATCTTAGAATTATTAGCATTATTATATTATATATAAAATTAGCATCTTCTCAATTATCAAGAGACCCCTTCCCTCAGATCAACTACTAAAAAAATCCTACTTGATTTAAAGTGAGTTTTTGTTATTTCTTCTTTGAAATTCATGCTAATCTACTTGTTAAACAAAAACTTCTCTCTCCTCCTATCTAAGCATGAAAGACCACTTTTCCTTATCCCTATTCTAGAAATTCTTTCCAAATAGAAAAAAATTGTAACTCAAAGAGAAAATAAATTCAGTTTCATTTTAACAGAACAAGAACAATAATACCAAAACAATAACAACGAAAAGCTGCTAACTGCCTACAATCACTGTCTCTTTTTTTTTTTCTGGTAAAAATGAACCTGGGGTTACTTATGAAATACCCAGTTCCTACTCTGTTGAAAGTCTTCACTTTTCCATTCCACCCTCAGCAGAGCATAACCAGGCAACTCAGAATATATGCACACTTGGGGGTAACTGTCACACATAATGGGTAACGGACATAACTACCATCCACAAGGAGACAAAATGAGAGCTAAGGCACACCCATGTTTACCACCGCCTACACTGACAACAGTCTTACAAAAGCAAAGAAAAATGGGGGCAAAGAGTGGCACCTGCTTGCCACAGAAGCATTTATGCAAAGACTGGCATATTGATAAATACAGTATGTGCTGGAAAGTGAAATGGTTAAAACATAGAAGCTAGGGATTTGCTTCATGTAAGGACTACCTATCCAGGCCTGGAAAAGCAGCACAGAAGGAAAAAAAAAGAAAGATGCCAGACTTTACTCAGTCTTGGCCCTTTAAACCATACTGTGGCTACAGCTGTTTTTAAAAATTAAAGAAACAGGCTGAACAAAAAATAAAACAGATGAGTATGTTTGAAGATGGAGCTGGCCTGTAGCAGATCATACAGTATGTTAAAAGGCTTGGGGAATTTTTGAGGTGCTCCAACTCACAAAAATAGTAGCTAGAGAAACAGAACTAGCCTGTGGGTGTGCGTCTTATCTCACTAACCCAGGGGCTCATGTTTCCTACACGACCAGAAAACAAGAACTGCACCTCCCAACAGAAAAAGGGAAACGGCCTGTTCACCTGAGCGCCATCAGCCAAGCTCACACCACCGCACCGACGTGCCAGAGGTCAAACCTGGCTGAGAAAACTAGAGGTGTCCTCATGAGAGGCAGAAGGAGGGCCCAGCGGGGCCGGGGGAGGTGGGGAGACCTGGAATGCCAGAGCCGGGATCCCGTCCACAGCTCCCTGCAGGGGGCTGCCTGTGCTGCTGTTTGTCACCAGCTCTGCGGGGGCCTCCACACATCTCTCACACCGCCCCCCATGTCCTTCACCCTGGGCTCACGCACGCACGTCCTCCTGACTCCTGCAGCCCATTGCTGCTGCTCTTCTCCTACTGGCCCTTAGTTTAAAAAGCAGTTCGGAAACATTATTCTCCACTTGTACGCAGTTTTAAAGCAAAATTTGAAATACGTTCAAAAAAGCAGTATTCACTGGAAACCTCAAAGATATGTATTACTCCGACGCAGCAAATTCCTTCCTCCTTCACCACTGAGGTTTAGCTCCTCTCCAGCTGACGCGTGTTGCCACGAAGACTCCTGTACACGCAGAGCCCCCCACCCAGGTCCTCAAACCACAGGACAGGAACCGGGTCATCTGTGGAACATCCCCAGCTTTACTCTGTCGTTAATGGGAAGACGGGGTGTTAGAGGGAGACGGCAAGTGGAGGCCGTGCTGGAGGGGGGCTTGGGTGGAACATGTGTGGCTCTGTAAGTCCAGCAGCCTTGACCAAAGCCACCCTAAATCAACATGCAATATGATTAAGATCTGTTGGTTTTGCAAATGCACTTCAGATGCCTCAGCACACCTGCCCAATCCCTCTCTCCTAGCCCTGCACAGAGCCGCACCTGAAATCCCTTTCTACAGAAATGCTGGAGCCCCCGTTTCTGGCACGAGCAGCAGCGTCCCTCCTTGGCCGGGTGCCTGTCATGGCATTGGCAGCAAAAGGCAGGCTGGTCACCAGAGCCCCAGGACGTGGAGGGGCGGCCAGCAGATGTGAGGCCGCTCGCTGCCCTCCATGGCCGGCTGGCAGCGGGAAGTTTCATCTCTCAGGCCATGCAATGGTAGATACACTCTTGCCACTCAAATCTTACATGGCCCAGACAAATGGTTCAGGCCCTCCCAGCAACTGACGGTATGTTACCTCCCTGGCACCATAAGGGACCTGCTTAAATTAGGTACTGTCTTCTTAACAGGGCTACTGACTTGCAGAAAGAACACCTGAAGTACTGACTAAACCATCTGTGTCCTGCCTTTTATAGTTCCATGTTGGACAAGATTCCTGTATAAGGTACCTTAGAGAGTCTGGTAGAGCCACAGCTGAAAATGCCAGCGATGCAGGCAAGGAAAGCCTTCCCCTTCCCTGCCTCCCACTGGGTGTACCTCGAGCCGCAAGTCCTCTGGAGTCCCTGCCTCCCACCAAGCTTCCTGGCCAGCGGAGGGGAATTGCTTTCCTACATAAGCACATGGTACTTGAATTGGGCATTAACTACTTTGCTCTTAATGAGGCTCTTCCTGATAAAAAAAAAGTTAAGAGGCAGAGCCAGGGCTGAGCCACTGTGGAAGCCCTGAGAAGGCAGCCCGCCGGGGACAGATGTGGGCGCTCCGCCGTCTGGGTGAGCCATAGCTGCGCGGCACGGCATGCACAGGGAAGAGCTTACGTTCCCAGGGTCCTTTGAAGGCCAAGAAATGTTGTACTTTCTGCATTTTATAAGACAATAAAAGACAAAACCCACGTATTGTAATATAAATAACAGCAACACAAAGGGAACTCAAGCCTCAATCATAATCATTTTTAACAAGTGGAGTACATTTATATGTTACCTGTATAATTAAACATTTTTGAGAAGGTGGAAGAAGTAGGCACAGAGACAGAATCCAGTCAGGCAGTATGTGGGGAAGCCCCATTGTGATGCAGTCCCTCACATCGAGGGTCAGAGCCACGCATTATAATAACAACTACACAGGAGTGAGGCCTGGGGTAAGGGAAGTCAGGAAGACGGACAGCCCCAGTTCACCTGTGGGTGGGGGGGCTCCTACTTTGAACACAGTAGCCCCATATACACCAATGACACTACCACTATCTCCAATACAATCTTCTATTCACATCTCAATTCACAATGAGAGAAAACCACCACCACTACCACCACATTTTTTACTGAAAAAAATAAAACTAGTGGCAAATTGGTTGACGACATCTGAGGACTGCACACTCATGCCCATCTTCCGTCAGGCCCTCAGCAAGACCAACGAGCACAGAAACGCTCCCTCAGTGCCCTGTCTTCTTACTCATCTAATCGGAAACAGACTTTGGAGATCTGAAGGAATACCATCATTTAGTCTGGAGTATGTTTTTGCTCTGTTTTTTTCAAATATCCTTGTAATTTCTAAGAGCCATTATGGCTTTGTTTGGTTTTAACACAGCCTAATAGTAAAACTGTTTGTAGACTAACACTGAGTCAGTGGAATCAGAACCAGGAAAGTGTGAATGAGAATGTGTACTGTGCGGCAGCGCAGGGTTAAGAAGGAGGGGAAACTAACTATGGGGAAACATGAAAAGAAAACATCTATACTAAGAAAATCAGAAAGGCTAAACTCTCTTCCAGAGGGCTGTGAGACAAACCACGGCCTGTCTTCACTCACTTGTATGAACACATCAGCCCTACCATGTGACATCCACAGTGCCCATGGCTAATGGTTACTATTCTTTAAAAGTCTACAACACTATGCCACTGAATTTTCTGCAGTGATGGAGCTGCTCTGTGCTGTGCTGTCCAATCCGGGAGACACTAGCCACATGTGGCTCCGAGCTCTTCCAGTGTGACTAGCACAACCAAAGGAACTAACTTTTAATTTTAATTCTAATTAATGTAAATGTAAAGACCCACATGTGGCTAGTAGCTACTGGATTGACTGGACAGCACAGGTCTAGAAACAGGACTGCAATTCATTTCAGTGGCTTGTTTTGAAACTTTACCAAACTGTTTATTTCATTTATGATTAAGAGATTTTGCATACATGAATTAAATTAGATGTCATACCAGACACAGTTCTTGCTGCGCGCTCCATCTCAGGCTTTTCCCTTTTATAATTATCTGACTCGCTGTCAGTTTAATGTCACTCTGTTAGATCCAATGCTCCAGGAGGACAGCAAGGGGCCTGTCTTAACTCACCTCTCTAGCCTGGTCTGGAATGAGACCTGGCACAGGTGTGCACTTAAAGCACTTGCTGACTGACCAGACTTCAGAGAAGCATGTTGAATGGGAGCATCTTTCTTAGGAGGATTATGCATAAAAAGATGCTCCTTAATATCTGAGTCTTGTTTTAAAAACCATTCCCAAGTTGCACAGATCAATAGTATTCTTGGTAGCTAATTTGATCTTTTTCCACTTTCATCTCCTTCTACCAATTACTCACAGAAAAGTACATGATATTCTCACCACAGGATTTACATACTCAGTGTTACCTTTTTATCAAAAAATGTTTCAATTATTTCATTATTTCCCTAAAATGAAGCACTTCCAGGCAAACAGTGAATCTGTGGCATCTTACTACACTGATGGACAGTGACTGCACTGGGGTATGGGTGGGGACCTGATAATATGGGTAAAAGTAGTCACCACATTGTTTTTTCATGTGAAACCTTCATAAGAGTATATATCAATAATACCTTAATAAAAAAATTTTTTTAAAAGGCAACTTGAATATACTTAATGCAATTGCATTATACACTTAGAATTGGTTTAAATTGTATGTTTTGTGTTGTTACCTGTTTATCACAATAAAAAAATTAAACAATTTAAAAAAATGAAGCACTTCCAAATCATTATGTATTCCTTTTAATCCTCCTTAGAAAACACTTCAACCTGCTTCTACCCATGAACTGATATTCCATAAACTGAGCACAGGACACCCAGATGCAGAACACTTAGAAATGGTCTACAACATCTTTCTAGTTGCTCTGCTTACAAAGCAAAGGATATATATGTAAAAGCATATATGCTTGTAAACAAAGCGTGTATTTACATAAAAATACACATGTATGTACACGTACTCACACACATCTACACTACTGAGTTTCCAATTATCAGGTTTGTTATCAGCCATTCCATCTATCTACCTAGTCCTACTCTTAAAGCCATGTAATTATGGAAGTCAGAAAGACTGGATTAAATGCTAGCTCTTCTACTTTTCAGGTAGGCACTTTTGGACAAATTACTTAAGTCCTCTGGGCTTCAGCTTCCTAAGTTTGCTGGAAGGATTGATAGTATACTGGCATGAAAGCAACTGGAAATGTACCCAACATACAGCAAGTACTCTTGAATGAATAACTTACTCCATCTGTTTTGGGGGCCTCTTTCAGAGCTTACAAACTCCCTAAGAATGGACAAGAGCTGGTCATCTTCTGATTTCAAGTGAGCAGGATCTGAAGATTAAAAGCAAATTTAAGGATAGCCTACTAATCAGAGATTGAAGGAACAAAGGAAAGAAATCTATCACAACCTGAAGAAAATGGAAGAAGAACTCACTCAAAAAAGACATTTCTGATGCCTGATAAAGATCAAATGAAAGGCCTTTCCCTGGTCTTTCGACATGGTTCAGCTCAGGCTACCTTTGCAGAATCACAATAGCTTACGTTGTCTATAGCTGCAGCTAATTAGTCAGCCGTTTATCTTCACAGTGTTCAAGTATCACAAGGCCACTCATGATTCAGCCTCCTAATCTCACATTTGGTAAATTTGATTTCTAGCATCTTGCCTATTCTAGGGCTTCCTCAACACTCAGACTGAATTTACGAACAGAACCAAGGAAAGTAGCGGCTTTAACAGTTTGGATAAAGAATCCAAAGGCACATAGCAATGGAGTACTCCTTTAAACATTCACCTCTGGGCTTTGTTTCTAGACTCCCTGGTAGGGAAATACAGGAGTCAAGGTCTTAGGAAATAATGTCAGCAAGGAAGGGGAAGACCAGGGCACGCATCCATACCTCAGCTTCCCGCAGGGTCCCGTGGTTTAGGCACACCATGTCAGGGCAAGTGATGGGTGACCCACATCCTTCTCGGATCGCCAGCTGCATATACTGCTTCAGGCACTAGAAGTTAAGAAGAAAAAAGACAGACAATCACCCACTGTGTTACCAAAGCCAAAGGTTACATAACCAACCCTGCCTCCTCTTCCCTAACTGGCCGTCCCAGGGCTCTTGTACTCAGGAAGCCCAAGACATCACGCATGTGAACACGAGGAGCCCTCACTCTGGAGAAGAGTACAAAAGCTGGTGGCTGACGACGTGTGCCTTCACACTGGGAAGCCAGAGGGTATGCGAGGCAACAGGTCAAATTCCTGAACGTGCACACATTTTATCCACCATAAACTGGAAAAAGAAGAGATGCTCTTTTGCACTAATAGCAAAGGCCTTTCTTTTACTTTTTTTAATTTATGTGATTTCCCACCTCCATTTTTACCTAGTGGTCCTTTCTCTCAAAGTCTGCCCAAAAGTAGAACTCTGTGACTTTCATGCTGAGCTAGCCACAGAGAATCAAACTAACATTAAGACACTGACTTACTTAAAACACTCTTAACAGCAAATACTCCTGGAAAAAATGTCAGAGACAGCTTGGGAGAATAAGACCTTCCCAAAACTATGGGCCTTAGTGAATGCTGTCATGGGGAAATTTGAGCAGAACTAGGGGAAAGAAAGAATTAGATGGGAAAAAAGAAATGCAGAGAAAAGAAAAAAGGAGAACTCCAAGGACAGATGTGGTCTACTGGCTGCCTGCTGCACCCAGGTACTAGGCCACAGGGGAGATGGGGGTCAGAATGAGGAGGTAGGAGAGAGGCCGAGAGCATCATGGACACTACCTCCCCGACTTCTCATCCCACGTGCCCACAGAAAATTCACGGCCACAGTTCCAGAAGGCAGAACTCCTGAGAGCTCCAAAAGCTCCTCAGCTTCTGCTGATGTGATAACTGGTGAACTCTTCCCTATATGCATAACGGAAAAAAGTCAGGCTCAAATGTGTGAGGAGGACACCCAAAAACACCCAAACTAGTCAATGAATGAAGAGCCTTACAAAGTGACCATTATGTAACTGAATTCGGACTTCTCAAATTTACATACTTATGCATCAACCTGCTACACTAAAAATGCTACCACTGCACCAACCTTTTATAAAAGCTTAACTGTTAAATAAATTATATGGTCAGAATACCGATGACAGAATTGTGAAATCTATTCCTTTACTGACCACCTTTTTCATTTTCCCCACCTGAAAATAAAAACTGCATTCTTTCAGAAAAAACATCATGAATTTACCTGATTGAAAGTATTACATGTACTGATGAATCACCAAAACAAACCATTTAAACCAGATGTGTAGCTCCTTCAGGACTCAATAATTTCCTCTCAAAAAGTCAATTTTTTTTCCATGACGTTCACAGAGAAAAATATCCAAAATAGAAGGGCACATAAATAAAGTATGCTAAATTCATGCAATGGAATGTTGAAGAATCGTGAAAAATATTGTCAAATGTTATTTAGTTTAAAGACACGGAAAAATGCTCACGATTTAGTATGAATTGGGGAATAAAAGATAATTTAGTATGAACTGGAGATTAAAAGATATTCTTTTATACTGACCCAGACTTGCTTCCCTTAATTTCTAATGGGTCAATAACAATAATAAAATAATAGAAATAATAATTAAAATGGAGACAATAATACCTGTTATGGCCACCTCACAGGGTTTAAAACAAACACAAACCTGAAGTTCTGTATAGGGAAGCCCTTTGAAAATCTGCAAATTGCAGAATACTTGGTCATATTTCTATTCCCCTTTACCTGCTCTTAGAATTTCATCAAAAACTTTGTGGGGAAATGTTCAGCTTTTGACCTTCTAATTATCCTTTCTTCCCTCCCTCCAGGGAACCAGTTAAACCACTTGGGGTAGAGAAGCTCCCTAACAGAACAGAAACTGGTAGAACACCACACACACCCCTTTCAAGCCTTTCCTCAGAAGTACTTGGATCTACAGAAAGAGCTTAAATAGAAACTGTAGAGTTTATGTGAGTCTTTATAGGCAAAACATTCATTTCAACTTACATTGCAAATTTGTAACACTGAAATCTAATCTTTCCCAAGAGTTTACGATGGATATTCTGTGTGCTAAGTCTTGTTCTTCGGTACCTGAAACCCCAATGCATAAACCCAGTGGATGTGAAGCTTCCGAAAAGGAAACTCCTGGCCACAATAATATGTGACCCATGATTTTAGGAGCCATGTTAGAGCTGTATACACTGACTGCAGGAGGTAAGTATGTATGTCCTAGATGCCCTTAAAAAAAAAAATCTAAGAAACACTCATTCAAGACAGAGATTTGTAAGTGTAAGTTGCTAAGTGATGATATAACTCAGGCACTTGACACTCCATCACAATGGGCAGGTATTTCTATCCACAGGCAAAGAGGGAAAACAGCTGGCCCTAGTTATTGCTTCTTATTGAATTTTCAAGTACCTTGAAAGGTTCACTGTATGTCTTCCATTAGCTTTCACTAAAAATCTAACCTCTAGCCCTCCCTCTCTTCTTCAATGCTTCAGGCTAAAACACCAAGGAGCTGAAAACATTCATGAATCCCTGTCCATGTCATACAAACCAAACAGGTAAATGTTTAACAATTCTGGAAGAAACTGGCATCTATCTTGTAAATAAACACAGTGCAACACAGAAAGAGAAGACAGAAAACTACCATCAATTAGTCACACACAAAAAATGCATTGCATTAAACAATAGCATCCAGCAGATGTCTAAATAGGAAATCTTCGTAACAGCTAAGAAATTCTAAAGGAAATGTTTCAAACAGCACCTTTCCAAAATCCCGATGACCAAAAAAAGAGAGTTTTTTCTTTTAAATAGTCAACATTTCACCTATTAGTTTGGAAGAACATAGAAACATTTTTAGGCGATGAAGGATCAGGTATAGTTGTATGACTGTTCCTCAAAATCACTCCACAGCCCTCAAGGATTCAGATGGGATCTAACCGAGGATTTAACCACCAAACATCTGGTGACCCGGATGATTTGCCTCGTGTCTTCCAACCCTGAAAGCCTATGAATTACGCACAATGGGCTCTGCCTAGAAAAGAGTTTCTCCTGGACCCCTTTCAGGGATGTTATTTTCCAAAGTACCAAAGGGCACCTTCATAAGGTGTTCTCATGTGTTAGGGGGACAAGGCAAAAAACATTAAGACAAAGTTCCTTCATATCCACCCAAGAACAGACTCACCAACCCAAATATACATACATATATACATATATATGTTTATGTAAAGTTGCTCATTCTCTGTCAATAGATAATACCTTAAGGGTTTTTTTCTAAGAAAAAAAGCATTCCAATGAATAGTCAGTGGGACTGGATTCTAACGATCAAACCTGAGGTACAAGCTCTCAAGTCTTGCCTGCATCGCGGGCAGTCATTAACCTCCTTAGCTACAGCTCTCAGGTATAAAATGGGACAATACCACCTGCTTCGCCCACTGTCAGGAAAATGGAGAGTCCTCCACAAGGGCCCCTATGTGAAAATACTCTAAAGAGTAGAAAAAGGCATGCAAAGGTTAAGTAGAACTGACGAATGGAATAGATGTTTCTGAACTATGGCAGAACCGACAGACCCCAAAGAGATCCGACCCCTGGACATCAGTCTCATGAGGGAGGAGAGAGGATGTAGGAGGAGAATAGGTATTGTTGGAAGGGTGCAGGTAATGAGTGCATTAGTTGAAAGTTCAAACTGATCCCCAGGATCATGGATGTTTCTGGATGCAGGTACTAAACTAAAACTGGCAGCCCCCCTCGGTGTGAAGCTGAGCTCGCAAACTACTGGCTAAGGTTTCTCATCCTTGGCTCAGACATGGGTAGAGAAGGTGATGATGGGAAAGTACTGACAGGCCAAAATCTTGACAGGCCTTGAGTGCATTTTGATTTTTTCCAGTATAGTGCTGCCCGTGAACATGGATATTTAATAAAATGTAGACCAACACTTCTCTGCCTCAGGACACGACCACATCACCAGGTGTCAAGTGAGCTCAAACAACATCTCATATTGAGGCCAATATTCTGTGTACGCCAGCTCCAACTACGAGCTCTACACATGATCCAAGAATAAAGAATAAACATTAATACAGTTTTCTTCACTGGATACTGTTGAGTTAAATTATTAGTACAACTCAGGATGGTGTCTCTCCCAATTCAAAAGCCTTTTAACACACCCAAAGCCTCCCAGTTTGCAAATGTATAATGGATTGAAAAAATTCAAACAAATCAACAACTATAACCAGGCAGCCAGTTGTTTCCTGGTAGAGTATAAGCCTAAAACTTTTTCTTCTAAAACCCCTTTCAGAAACCTTGAGTTGCACAAATACAGTATTACTGGTGATGGGAACCACCTTCACACCCCTCTGCCAACCACAGAGATCAGAGGACTAATAGGAAAACCTGGCACCAGCTGACTAAGCGGCAGTCCCAAATCAAACAAGTCCTAAATATGGTTCAAAAGAGACCTCGGTTCTGCAGTTCTCAGCCTTAAGCTTCTCTAATGAAGAATGCCTGCCTGCCTTGCCTTGTCCCCGGGGCCGGCACGCTGCCCCCTGCTCCCACGGCACCCCGATGCCCAGCTATCACACTGACTTTTCAAACTGGGGGCAAAGGTGTATTCTTGGGAGACCGTGAGTTCTCTATGACAAGGCTCTTTTCCATTTTCCATTCATTTAATGATATTCATAAAAGCACGCGCTGGACCATCTTTCCCTTCCCACTCCGTTTCAGCACTGGCCCTGGGTCTGTGGTGCAGGCCCGCTTGGCCACAGGAACACCCTCACTGCCAAGGCAGATGGAAGCGCGCAAGTACCTGGGCCCAGGGAATGCTGTGCCGGACTTTCAGTGATTCCAACACAGAAAGGTGACAAGGTCACTGAATTACCACTTGTTCATGGGAACACACAAAACCAGAGACTCCCTGTAAAGAGTGAGTGAGGGGAAACCGAACATCATCCATCACACTGTTAACTTTTTATTGATCTACAATTTTAGCTAATATTCAGCTCATACATTTAGTCTGATGTTCTTGTTTGAGAGATAAAGTCTCAATGTGCTTGCACCTGATGTTAGGATTGTATAAGTTTGAGACTTTAATAAAAGTAGTTTAAAATAGCTCAGTGCTGGGGTTCCAGTTATGTCCCCTTCAAAAGGAATCCCTAGAAATCCATCAAAAGGAGGAGAACACTGGGGCTCCCGATGGCAGCGGAGCTGGTGGTAAGGCATTCTCCCTTGGAGGGACATGAGAATATCCGAGCAGCCAAAGAGAACTTCATCAACTATACAACCACCCCTTGTCCCTCAGTTCTCCCGACGTGCCAGTATTCCCATCACCACCTTACGCAGCACCAGACATCAACAACTGATTCGTTAGTTGTTAACCAGGGTTAACAACCCTCCCTGCCAACCTGCCTCCATCCTCGCTTCTCCCCTCCTCGGACACATGGGAGCCGAGTCCACCTTCCAACTCCACTAGTTGCTAGTTCCCATGCCCTCCTCCATTTCAGGAAATTCACCCTATTATCTAGTTTCTTTCTTATGTCTTGACTTTTTCCCTATATATGGGTCCTTCTTCAGCAGTTAAACATGTCCAAAAATATCCTGACTAAGGGAAAACAGTAAGAGCCCAGGAAAACTACACTGCTTCTCTACCTGCCGCACACCGCCTGCCTTACTCTCCTTTCTTCACAGTCGGATGTTAGAAAGAGATGTTGCCTCTCTGTCCCCCTCCTTCACCAACCCATCGCTGTCCCTCCCCACAACTTAATGGGCTGTATACCCCCACCAGTCACCTCCGTGTCACTGAATCCAGCACACCCGTCCTTCCTTCCTTCCTCTCAGCTAACCACCCCCATTCCCTTGCGACTGTCTCCTCCCTGGCCGTCAGAATCCGGCACTTCTCTGATGTTCACTCCTCTCTGGCCATTCCTTCTCAAACTCTTTCATTTTCCTCCATTCAGTTTTTATAGGCTGGGATGTCAGGACGGCGTCTAAACTCTCTTCTCCTGTTACACTTTCTTTGTGGCCACCTCATCAACCAGACGGAACCAACTGCACTGGGCTGCTTCAGGTTTGCTGTCAGGTCCATTCCCCGCTTCCCTGCTGTACTCTATAATGCAGAGCATGTATTTCCCAGGTTCCGGAAGACTGGAGGGCGGGAGGAGGGAAGGAGCCAGGGATTCCCCTGCCCCCTCTCCCTGGCTTCCAGTAATGACCTCTGACAGTGGCTGCATCTCCCGCTCCTCCTTCCCCAGGCTCGCAGCTCCCACACGGCTCTAGCTCTCATCGGAGAGTCCCAACTTTGGGGTTCTAGTAAGACTTTCTTCCTCTGGTCCCCTCCAAACCCCAGGGTGGTAGTGGCTTCCTGTTGTTGTTAATATCGGGGCACTTCACCACCCTTTTCGGCTTCTCAGTTTTTAGCACCTTTATAACCAATCGCCTGTATTAAACTTCCTCTTTTGAAAGACCTGGAGCGGTTTCTGTCTTCCTGGTTGAACCTCAACCAGTAAGTCAGTGAATCCCGGGTTTATCCTTGCAGGCCAGGCCTCTTCTTCCGTACTCCGAACCGGTACAGACTTAGCATGCTTACCCTCGAATGGCTCGAAGGGACCTCACAGTCAACAAACACAAAACTGAATTCAGGATCCTCTCCTCGAGTACCGTTCTCATCCTGTAATTTTCTAGCTCTGTGAACAACATTTCCATCCACCCAGCCGTACAGCCCAAAGCCTGGGCGCCGTCCAGGACACCTCTTGACCCCTGACCCTAGAGTCTGCAGGTGCCTGCTGGACTTTGCCTGGCTGTCTATCCACAACCTCAGACTTCACAGAGCTCTTGAATCCACCTTCCACAACATATCAACACATCTGTTTGCCCACACACCCCAACTTCCCCCATCTCAGTAAATGGAACCAATTACCCAGTCGCCTAGCCAAAAAATCCCCAAAACACTGCCACCCTCTTCCCCTTAAACTTTTCAACCAAAACATGTCCCAAATCTAACTACTCCCACTGCAATTCAAGTCACCATACCTCTCCCAAGGAGCCCTGCAACAGCCTCCTCACTGGTCTCTGAGCACCTGCTCCACAGAGTAGCCAGGGTGTGCTTTACACATCCTTCCAAACTATGAACTAGACTTTATTCTCCTGCCGCAACCCTCTAATGACGGCATCTCATTTGGATTGCCCTCAACTCCTTACCATGCTCGTAAGGCCCCATGAGCTCTAACTCCTAGCTCCTGCTCCGAGCTCATCTCTACCACAAGCCCACCTTGCTCTGGGAATACAAGCTTTCTCACACTTTCTTCATGTCAACTTGCTCCTGTCATAAGTCTTTTCTTGGTTTGTGCCATCTCCTCTCCTGAGAATGTTCCTGCCCGGGGCTCCATCTCACTCATTCAGGTCTCTGCTCAGTGTTACCTCCTCAGAGGGGCCCTCACCGGCTGAAGAGGCCACAATTCCCTGTCCCGTCGGGCCTCCTTACCCTGCTGTCCCTTCCTGCGCAGCACTGACCCCTACCTCAAAATCATTTACCTGTGTGTCGTCTTGCTGCCCCTCTAGAAGTTCAGCTGGAAGCATAGGGATTTTGTCTGGTTCTCTGGTGGGTCCCAGAAAAAACATGTAGATGGCACAATAAAACATAGCATTGCAGGATTAGTAAGTCCCCAAGTCCTATCAATATTAGGACTATTCCCCTCTCTCAGTCTCTCCCGCCATGCCCCGAACCCACTTGCCATTACCTCCCACTGGGCGCCTTGGCCCAGTCGCTGGCCTTCCTGCATCTATTTCTGCCTCTTCCTAGTTCTCCACACTGCAGGCAAAAGGAACTTGAAAATCACCTGTGTGAGCACTTCTCCACCTGCTGAGAACCCTTCCACGACCGCCAGCACCCTTCATGTCTCCTTTGTAGCAGTGACCAGAATTAGGGTTTAAAACTTAGGGTGTGTAATTACTCACCCCCAACAACCTCTCTCTCCGCTCACTCTATTAACATTACCAGAAATCTCAGCCTTAAGATCCCTTCCTAACATCTCGGAAGGCAGGACAAGAGCACTAGAGACTCTGGGCACTGCTGGGAGGGGCGGCTGGGGTGTGTGACGAGTCATAAAAAATATGTATTTCATCTCCCATCTCTAGCACAGAGCTTCTAAAACCCTTGGAATTTCCTGTGTTGAGAGAGATAAAGGTGTCTTTTATTATATTAATGAGGTGACTTTGGGAAAGTCCTTAGGTCACCTAAGAATGCAGGTTAGTTGCCAGGAGAACCAATCCTATGATCAGAGTGTTGGGACTTCCAGCCCCCGCCCCCCCCACAACCCCTTCCCTCCCCGCCAACTCCAGGGAGGGGCTGGAGCTAAATAATTGGCCACTGGGGGTCAGTTCAATCAGTCAGGCCTGTGTAACCCTATGTAGTGAAGCCTCCATGAAACCCAAAAGGCCACGATTCGGAGAGTTTCCAGGTGGAACACGGGAAGATTTGAGGAAAGAAGCCCACCTGGAGAAGGCCCGGCAGCTCCATGCCCTTTCCCCACACCCTGCTGGGACTCACGAGTCCCATCACCTGCCCAGGGGAGCGGGCTGGTATGGGAAAGCACTTGAGATACCAAAGAAAGACCCAGGGACGCCATACCAGACAGGAGTGTTTATCGGTACTAAGGTACAGGGGGTCCGGGAGCAGCGGCAGGATAAGGCTGCTCGCCACTCTCATGGACACAGGAGGAACTGCTTGTATGGGCAAGGGAACAGGGATTGTGTGTGCCAGGAGCGAGGGCACAGCCTACGTGCCAGGGATGAGGGCACAGAGCCTACGTGCTTTACCAGAAGAGATCATTCTTGTGTGACCAGCTCCCCAAGGAACAAACGCTTGATCAGCGGGGTCTACTTCCCAAGGAGATGTTTCCATCGATAAGGCAAGCCTGGGTTTGGCCAGCCTGAGGCCATCCACATACCAGAGACCTAGCATCCGCCCAAAGGAGGGGCCATGCAGAAACACGGACAAAAGGTTAAAAGCATGCAGTGTTCCCGCACTTGCCCAATATGCTTTCATCTGCTTGTTCCTGAGTTATATCCTTTTATAATAAACCAGCAATCTAGTGAGTCAAATGTTCCTCAGACTTCTCTGCACTGCTCTAGCAAATTAACCCTAAGGAGCAGGGAGTGGGAACCTACTCACTGATTTATAGCTCGTCCGATGCACAGTCGACCTGGACTTAAGTAGGGAGCCACGGGAACCTCCCATCTGCGCTAGTCAGTCAGAAGCACAAGTAATAAATGGCTGTGACTGGCATTGGAAGCAGAGGTGGGGGCCGTCTTGTAGGACTGGACCCTTAACCTGTGGAATCTGACGGTAGGGTCAGAACTGAGTTGAAATCTCGGACACTGCTGGTGGTGTGTGGGGAAGGCCCCCCGCCCTCCGATTCACACACTTGCAGAGGAGGGTACAGGAACCCGAAAGAGCAGCCGTAAGGGAAAGCCCTGGTGGAAGGAAGGGGGTATTTCATTAGGAGGGTAGTTAATACCAAAGATAGCACTCATCTGCCTTACTGGTCAACTACTTTACTGACAATGCTTCTCAAACGTTTAATGTCCACTCAAGTCACCCAAGAATCCTGTTAAAAATGCAGATTCCAGTTTAGTAGATCTGGGGTGGGGCCTGAGATCCTACACCTCCATGCTGTAAGGAAGCAGTCCAAATTCACTCTTTGGCAAAAGGACATCCCGTTGTCGCAGAACCATTTATTGAAAAACTATATTCCCCCCTCTGAACTGCCTTGACATTCTTGATGAAAATTACAACAAACTTAGAATTAATTTCTGGACTCCCGATTCTATTTCCATCGATCTTCTATCCTTACAACAGTATCTCACAGCTGTCATCACTACAGCGCCACAGTCAGTCTGAAATCAGGAAGTTAAGTTCTCCAACTTTGTTCTTCTTTTTCAAGATTCTAGGTCCCTGAAATTTTCATATACATTTTAGGATCAGCTTGTCAATTTCTACAAAGAACATCACTGGGATTTCGATAGGAATGGTGTTGAATCTGTAGATCCATTTGGGGAATACTGACATTTTGACAATATTAAATCTTCTAAACCATGAACATGGGATGTCTTCCTATGGAGTCTTCTTGAATTTCTTTCAACAATATTTTGTACTTTTCAGAGTATAAACTTTGTGCTTCTTTTGTTAAATTTATTCCTAAGTATTTTATTCCTTTGGATAATACTGTAAATAAAATTGTCTGAATGCCATTCTTACGGTATCCTTTGCCAGTGTATAGAAATAGCATTGATTTTTGCATACTGATCTTGCATTTTACAGTCTGTTGACTTGGCATCAGTATTTTTAAATTCTCCAAGTAATTCCAATATGAAACCAAGTCTGAGAACCCTCAAGTCTAATCTAGGAAGGTATGTCTACCATCAATGCCTTTAAGTCACTTTGTAATAATCATAAGCATGATCTCCATAAGCAAAAAAGACTCCTTTCCAACCAGCATCTCCATAGAGAATACATTCAATCAGCTAGTTCCAGAAGAAATAGTGAAGGAAGCTTAAGGGGGAAGTTATATATGCAAAATTTAAAGCTATTGAAATCCTTTAAATACTTGACCCCAAAATAGTGCTGCCCCTTTTCATGAAAAAGGGTACTAAGATCCACCTTGCAAGTTTTGAGAACAGTCATTCTATATGGGAGATGAAATCTGAGCTCCAACCAAGGGTGACCAGACACTTTCACCTTTATCTCAAGTCATCATGAAACATCTAAATTAAGAAACTCCGTGACAGAAATATCTCTGAAGAGAATCCACTGGAAATGTGACAGCTTGGTCCAATCTTCAACAATGAAACCAGTTAAATCTGCTAACCTGTGAGAATATTTCAATCAGAGGAGGAAGCGGGCTCTAGCACTGGAATGATCTGCTTCCAACTCGAGCAGTGAAATGACTCTTGGACTGACTTTTCAGACGCTTTCTCTCTTTTCTCACCTCTGCTACCTTTCTTAACAGAGGCAGGCCCAATTATTATTATTATTTATGCTAGTTCCAAAGAGACCCATCCATGCCAGATGCTCTCTTATGACAATATATCCACAAAAAGGACCTGATAGTTTCAGGAGAAAGAAAACAAGAAGCTTGCCAAGTTTACATCCTTCCGTTTCCTCCAAAGAAACATTAGACCTCAAAATAGCCAGCCCTCCACTGGCCCCAAGGCCTCAACCAACCAACAGGCTGACAGGCAGAATAAGCTCACCCTGGAGACTTCCGGGAAGATGGCGGTGTGAGCAGGGCGGCAGAAATCTCCTCCCAACACTATATTTATCTACGAAAACACAGAAAATACATCTATTCCTAAAAGAGAGACGAGATTTCACAGGAAAGCGCACAGCGTGCAGCTACACCCGAGAGGACTCGGCACCCCAAGAGGCGGGTAAGATGCGGAGCCGCGACCCGGCGGGACCCGAGCCCTCCCCCACCCCAGCGCACCGGCGGGAGGAGAGGATTCAGAGCCGGGAGGGAGTGGAAGTGCACCCCGCGAAGTAGCCAGCCCCGGGGATCTGCGCAGGGAGCGCTGACCCACATCGCGCAGTGCAGCGGAGATTGGAGAGACAGAGGGGCAGGATCTGGGCGGGGAACGCGCCAGGGTGCTTCACGTAGCCAGCTCCCGGGAAGGTAAAAAAAAAAAAAAAAAAGGCGCGCGCTTTCTTCAGCGGTCTTAAAGAGA